>JALIZF010000688.1:0-61580 GCA_029948255.1 Telmatactis stephensoni
GTAACTCAGTGTCTCATATTATGACAAAACACAAGCAGTGCTATGAACCGGGGGGAGGGGGGAGGGCTCCCTTATAAAAGGGGGCAGGGGTCCTCGTCGTCCCTTTTAGGGTTTGAAAATTTGAAATCAGTGATTTGGTCCCGCTTAGGGTGATAATGACCAGAATTCCCACCGAGTTGTTCCCTTTTAGGGTATAAGACAGCCCTAAGCCGGCGGTATAAGATCAACAATAATGCTACTTTTAAGATTGATTTTATTTTAATCCCCTTTCCGGCTTGTGTCACTCAACATTCCTTAATAGAGAAACCAAACGATAATGGCAGGTTATTGATTGGTCCCTCTTAGGGGTGAAATTTTATCACTGCCACACCCATCATCTCATAATACAGGTCCCTTTTAGGAGTCATATTCAGAATTTCCAATGAGGACCCCTGCCCCCTTTAATAAGGGAGTTCCCCCCCCCCCCCGTGCTATGAATCTGATTGGTCGAGAGGCTGTCCTCTTTTAGTTTTAATTGGACAGTTGCAAGAGCCAATCAGATTACGCATTTTGAGCATGCACTGTCAGGTAGTTGCTATGCCATTGAGTGCATGCTAAAGAGATTTTTGACAAACTTCTCAAAATTTCAACAAAATTTGGACATTTTAGTTGCAGCTAGTATATAGTATTGATTAGCATGAAAATATTTTTCTCAGAAATTATAATACTTATGATTATTATAAATTGCCAGTGAATGTGTTAAACTGTGTTTTCCTCTGCATTTATTGTATGATATAAACAGACAATTTACCTCTCAATTGACTATGGTTACTGAATACACATGTAGTAATAAATTTGCATATATAAATAGAGACCCACTCCCCTTAACTCAGACATAACAAACGATATGTTTGCCGGATTGAATTGTTAAAAACCTGTGTAAATTGCATTAAGCAACAGTGTAACTTTGAAAAAAACAAACTATTTCAGTTAAAATCGCATTAATTGACAAACACCAATTCATAAAGTTGTGAATAATGCTTTTGAGGTTTTCAACACGTATTTATCAGTCTCTCGACATGATAGAGTGCTTGACAGCATGTGTTTTGATTGTAAACTTTACCTTTGAACGGGTCTTCGTCTCCAAATACTTTAGAGAACGTAGCTCTCGGATCTCCGTGGAACGTGAAAGTTGTAAACCCTTCTGGAAAGTGAAAATCTCGAAAGTTCGCGGCTCCACCGCCGGTTGGGTTTCGAGGTACTCCTTTCAAACTTTCTTCGCCATATTTATTGAAGACCTCGCGTTTCTGGGGGTCGCTTAGCACTTCATAAGCTTCTGCAATATCTTTGAATTTTTCTTCAGCTCCTGGCGATTTGTTTTTGTCAGGGTGATACTTCAATGCCATTTTTCTGTAGGCTTTTTTGATCTCTTGCTCGCTGGCATTGCGAGGGATTTCCAAGACTTTGTAGTAATCCTTTCCCATTTTATCACAATTAAATATCTCGTAATTTCGCCAAAATTCATCAACAGCTGCTTATATAGGAATAAAGCTGCCCTCTGGCATGACTAGAAGGTTAGGAATAGTTCAGAAGATCAAAGAATTGAGCTGAATATTCCGAATGAATCAGTGTAATACACAACCCATTCAAAGAGTCGAGTCACTCCTGATAACAGACTTCTCTTCTCGAACGTTCCCGAACTTTCTACGAGTGACGTCACGCCGATATTTTTTTCGCTTTCAAGGGTTAATTATGACAAAACTTGGAACTTCAAATCAAATTTTATACATTTTTTGATATACTTGAATTACAAAAAGCGTCAAATCTTATAATTATCAAATACAATCACAGTAAGTGTTCAATGGGATTACAGTAAAATATGGCATTTGAAAGCGATAGGGGGCTGATTGATTGATGACAGATTCAAGTACATTAATGATTTATTGGTGATTTGTATTATTAGCCAAGTTTTGCCTTTATTTGTCTGTTTTTATTCAAATAAATATATTTATCTGCATTGTTGAGTTTGCAATAAAGTCTCGTCCACTTTTCGATCCAAGGCACAGCCAAAACAAACTGACAAAAACAAAAAAATCAAATCAAATCTTTTGGTTCAGTATCCTCGGATTTTACTGACTAGCATTACTGCTAATATCTCCGAGACTCATTCTCGCTACTACTACATTCGATATACTCTACATACAACACTCAACTCACATGTTGATTTTTGCTGAGGGAGGAAAAACCGGAGAACCCAGAGAAAAAACCCTCGCGATATGGGAGAGAACCACATATCAAACAAACTCAACTCACATATGATCCGGCGTCCTAAGCTGGAACTCGAACCCGGACCACAGCGGTGAGATGCAAGTGGCCTATAACTTCACACCCAGATGGCATCCAAAAATAAGGTGTATTCTAATTCATGCAAAAGGTTGAATTCAGTAATGTTTTATTGGGAAATACTGTTTTATAAGGAATACTGTTGCCCTATCTCCAGGGGAATCCCGAGTTCCTTTCTAACTCAGAGTTTGTTTGTTGGCCTTTACTTGACTTCAGTTTTTTGCTGGCGTCCATTTCATCTACTAGTTTAGGAGGTCCTGCAAGGAGGGTTATCCATCGCTGCAAAAGACATAAAATTCCGGTTCTGCATGTCTTCACCATAGTATTCTTACAAAAAAAAGTTTGTATTTTTGACCATCCGAGTCAAAGTTGGAGAATGTGCACTTGTACGTATGGCGCGTTTTTACTTCCAAAACGTACTTCTTTTAGAAACATTACTTTTGAAAAAGGTAACACATGTGCGCGCTGACTTTTAAATCCGCTACTTACGCAATTTGATTTGAATTAAAACGTCTTCATACATCACTTCTTTTATAAAACACACTACTCTTTGCCACATATTACATATGTATAAACCAAGTTCACAGGCATTTTTAATGAAAAAATCAGATGTGCCATCTGACTTTTAAAATTCTTATCTCTTGCTGTCGACGTTGAAAGCTCACTTCTGTCGGAACAATTTTAAAATACTTGTCGACTTTGACTACTCGCTGCTTGTAGCGTGCGTAGCTGCCTCGAAAGGGGCCACACCGCAGGCCAGCTGATTTATATGGAGATAGGGTAACTGACACCACAGCGAAAAGAAATTATAACAAAGGCCTATTACGAGTGCTAAGGTAACATTAACTTCATGTAGGGCTATATAAGAAATAAATTATTATGTAAACAGTTTCCGTCAGTTGCCAACTGATCTCAGCGCTTTGGGCTATACTGCTATTTATAGGATTTATTTATTTATTTACTCACCCCATATAGGCAACAGCTTTCCCTAGACACTTCAAGTATTTATTCATTCACTCATTTTTAATTTTTTCAATCAGAATACACCTCTTAAACTACATTGAAATCACTATTAATCAGTTTCTAGCAAAGTCTTTCACGTTGTTAGAATGCCATGCAACGATGACTACACATCGTTTACGAAGTCATTTATCAATATTGTTCTACGGGTAGCCATAACATTACCTTTGAGCCATTTACGGTCAAAGCACGGTTTCTAACTGAGCAACTATAAGCATGATCTATTCTATGTTGCGAAATCAAAAATTGAGTAACAGTGAGCAATTAGTGGTATATAGCTTCCTGTTTGCCATTATTTAACTGTGTTAGCGATAGAGACTACAATAGTCGCAAAGGAAAACACCAGATTTGTTCCAGGGAGAATATGAGTCGTCAAATTCCAATCGTTGTCGAGCCGGGCTACGATGATAACTTCAGAAACACCAGCCGAAGAGGCTCTGCTCCTGTCGTCAATGCGATGCCGCGAAGCTCTGAAGACGTGGAGAATGTAGAGACAACATTCGAAGAGCCTGCAAGAAGGTTCCCTAAAAATCGCAAATTTATGAGAAGACATTCAGAAGATCCGAACACTAATTCATGGAAAACTTATGATTTTCGGGCGTCGCCATCGTTCGCAGAGGAAGGCAAGTTTGCCGGTCATAGGAGAGGCTCGGTGCCTGTACATTGGGGCCGACCGCCAGGAACGAGGGACCGTTTTCAAGAAATAGTTGAACGCATGATGACAGCCAATGACGACGAATTGTTGTCTGGTATCATGGAGCAAGATTTTGGACCCTTTGAGGTCGAAGAGGTGACTGAAGAGTACCATAGTCCAGACGGTACGACTACGAAACACAAGAAAATCAACCGAAGCCCGTCTGCTCCCGCCGTCCACGTTGTGGAACAAGAAAACGCAGAGCCGACGAAAACGTTTCCCGTGAATTACGCAAGGGACAAAAATGGATGTATTGAAATTCCTATACAGATATGCAGAAGTGAGACGAGAGATGAGAAACAAGACGAGAGCACAGAGAAAACCTCAAGTGAACTTGCAGAAGAAAATGAAGAATCGAGGAACGAAAGCGAAAATGAGAAAGAAAACGCCGCCAAGGAAGAAAATACTGATGCCGACAAGGAAGAAGAAGATGACGAACAAAATGAACATGTTGTTACAATAACTGTCGACTCTACACTTGAGAATATTGAGCCACCAAGAAACGAGGAAACAGTGATAGTCGCCGAGAGCACTTCGCAAGATGCGGGAGCTGAAAACTCTCCGCAAGACCACAATGCAAACAAAGTCGAACAGATGAATGAAACTCTGAACGAAGACGAAATAAAGTTATCCAATATCAAAAAAATCTCAGACGAACTCGACAAGACTCATGAACAAGTGGAAGTCTTCAAACCTACAGACGCCAAAGATAGTAATAAGCAATTCTTGATACTGGAAGAGCTCCTAATGAGGTCACTCATGGAATTGGACGCTGTGGAAGCCAATGGAAGCAAGACAGTCAGAGAAGCAAGGAAATCGGTGGTGATGCGTGTACAGGAAGACTTGAAGAAACTAGAAAACAAACGAGTTCCGGTAGCCTAAAAATAGTAACAAAAAGACCAAAGTCACACGAACTGATAAAAATAATTTACGATCGAAATATTAGTCATGAAAGTCATACACGTAAGACGTTTCGTATCTAGTCAAATATAGCTAATTGTTCTCGTAGATACGGAGATAAGCGTAATTTAGAATTTCTCAAGCGTCGAGAGCAAGGTCATTGGCTGGCCGGAGGGGGAGACGTGGAAAGCCAACTGAAAAAGCTAGGGAAGACATGGAAAGCTTCAAGGAGTACTAAAAGGTGGGGTTCCAGAACCACTTATCGAATCCCTCTAGCTACATGTACTAGCTCCATTGACTTGAGGGGTTTTACAATTTTCATTCAGTACTACATTTAATTTGAGGCATTTCTCACAAATTAAAGCTACTTTAATAGTGCGTATTTACGCCCTGCTTGCGTCGTCTCAACTAGAAATTACAAGAGCTATAGGCATCGGTGAATTTAACACAATGTTTACAGAGTCATAAAATAGGCGGAGATTTCCGATATCGATGGTGTCGCTTTTTCGAGTTTTTAAAATGTATTTTTGCAATGTCACGTATACGTACACCGACCAGCAATATATCGTATATACTGTGCTAACGTTGGACAATTATCGAGACAGCGCTTCAAGATAAATATTGATTACCAAATATTTCATACGGTTTAGTCTTATATTTTGTATCCGCAAAAAACATTGCAAAATTAAATATTTAAAATCTCCGTGAACTCGAGGGGTTTGTGATTCTCCAATTATTCCTTTTGGAAAGACGTTTTGCTCACATTGATAGAGCTACAATTGGTAGGATTGATGTACGTACTGAATTAATAGTGTTTGTCAGGTGTCGAGACCGCAAGGTATTCTTAAAAAATTCCCAAATATCGAAAAACATCAAGTTATCAATTAACAGTTGAAGGAATCTTCCTCAGTGAATAATTTTTGGATTGGATATGCAAAAATTCACTTGCAAAATTTCAGTCAAATTTCACGGACACTGCAGTCTCGTTCCTTCCTTCCCCCTCCCCCCCTTGACGGGGGGGGGCACGAAAAACGCTGCAACGGACACCTTACTACTTTCCCAGATGTCAATCATACCACTGATTATTTACAGTCAATCAAATTGTGAACCTATTTGCTTAAATAACGTTGGATAAATCCTTAGTTGAAAATGAAAGTTACTTAAAACACGTTTTGTGTCAGTATCTGAAAGAGTGATTAGCACTAATCCGGTATTTAAATGTATGGTTTTCTTAATCTTGGATTAGTGGTTATCTGGCTTTCATAAACTAGCCACTGGCTTACAATTTATACAGTGGATAATGGATAATGTTATTCACTCTTTGAGCAACCCAAGCCTGTATTATAATTGTATTTTTAGTCAAATCTTGTCGATCTTTGTATTATTGAATATTTATTGCTTATTAAAACTTGTATACAGTATCAACAAGGTGTGAAGTAGTTTTATCAGAAGTTGTGGGTAGATCATCAGGTCTCCTTTGCAGTCACTGAGGTTTTTGATTGAGAAGCACTGTGTGATATAGTGGCTCTCTTTAAGGGGAGGAGGAGGAAGGGAGAGTGGAAAGGAAAGAGGGCCCCTGGTTTCCTCTCTCTCCCCTCCCCCAAGTTATTTCACGAGGGTAACGGCTGCAAAGGAAATTAGCAGATCATTTAAGCAAATGTCAAATATTTTAATTAGTAGCAGTGTCAGAATGAAAGAAAAGTAGCATTGTAAAGATGGCTAATTAGCTGATAGTTGACTGCAGGTAAGGAAAAAAATGTCAATTCCCAGCTTGGGTCCAACATGGGGCTTCCCTGGCTCTAACCAGGGAACCCTGGGAATCTGTCTTATTTTTACAAGTTTGGGTATTACAGATTTCCCAAGTAAAATAGAAAGCCCAAGTTGGGAATTGACATTTTTTCCCTGTGATAACAGCCCCGTGTACACTGTGTCTGTCTATTCATTTTTTGGTTTCACAAAAAGATCAACATTTTACATAAACATTGACTATATTACAAAGAATTTGCAAATGAATTATGCATTTGTTGTATAATTTTTTTGGTGGTACCTCTACCTCAAAAAGAATCTTTTGGGACTCAGTCTAGATAATATTTAAGAATAATTTCTGAAGTCTATGTGTATGTATGACACTGGGTCCAACTGGTCTATAAGGGACTGGTCACTATTTACAGGGAGGGGGAGGGGGAGGGGGTGGTGCAAATGAAAAAGGTAACTGCTCAATTTTTGATGGCCCCTCCCCCTTTCTACATACATACACACAAAACATTCTTACAGAGTGAGCATAAAAATCTGTGGCCCCCCTCCCTGTAAATAATGTCTGGTCCCTAACGCTGCCATCACATACCATATAATGATGTTTAAATACCACGATAATAAATTCACAATATCAACAGTTTCTAGTCCTCTCCAGCAGGTAAAGCATCTTCTAGTTTTCTGATAAATTTGACTCTAATTTCTGTTGTGTCATCTCCTCTTAGTGCATCTTGTACAAACCACACTTCTACTTCCATCTGAACCTGTTGAACAGAAAACAAAATATCATCATCATCATCATCATCATCACCATCATCATGGAGGCAGCAGAATTGTTTTCTTTTTCTTTTTTCAACCTTATCAATGCCCATGAATTTAACTTACCATTTCCAAAGCTCCTCTCAGCACACCACATAAAATATTAGAATACAACAATCCTTCGAGCCCTTCAGGCAGTTCTACAAAGTCTGCTAAGGGATTATTGTCCAGGATTAGTGAAAACTCATCAGATGCAGGGCTCCAGTTAGTTATCACAGGCGTAACACCAAGAAACATCTTAAAACCACTCTAAAATGTGATATAATCAAAGGAAAAAAGGTTAACCTTTCATCATGAATTAGTAAAGTTGACTCCTGATAACTCAAGCCTTCAAGGGAGTTCAAAAATGCTTTAAAGTGGGACGACCATGAAATTTGAAAATGACTTGAAACTTGGTTGAACTTAGCTATATGGCTCCTATAATCACACACTCAGCAACATATTTTACATATGTGTCGCGCTTTAGGATTTCGATTTCGTTGTCTCGTTCTTGGTATCGCGAGACGGGCAAGACAACATGCATGGACATACGTATCATGCACTCGTTCTATGTCTTCTATGTCTGCTTTTACTCCAGTAGCTCTTGATGTTAAACTTTAAATATATACGAAAAAAGCGATAGAGATCGGAAAACAATCTGATATGAAAAGAACCAATACGTACGCGACAAGCAATACATGAAAGACATGCGAGACAAGCAAGACAGCGAGACAAGCAAGACAGCGAGACAAGCAAGACAAGCGAGACAACGAGACAGCGAGACAAGGAAGACAGCGAGACAAGCGAGACAAGCAAGACAGCGAGACAACGAGACAACGAGACAACAAGACGGGACAAGCGAGACAAGCAAGACAGCGAGACAACGAGACAGCAAGACAAGCAAGACAGCGAGACAATGGATATGGAAGATACGAGCGCTGATTGGGGCTAAGAAGAGTAACAATTTGGCTATCAGAAATGCTTTTTGTCATCTTTTTCGTTATAAAAGGCATATTTGAACCGGGACTTCTTGGAACCTTTACTAGAGACCTTTTAAAACCTTTCTTTCCTGTTTGCTTCTAATTAAAGATTTCGTCTCTACTGAGATAAAGTTGTTTTGTGCAGAGATAATTACTATATTCTTCTGAGACAAATTCCAGTTCAAATTTCGGCACCGCAGTTTCGGATAATATTAATTGGTAGATTATCTTCCTTCCACGAAACATTCACTAAGTGAAAATACAAATTTTTAAGGGCATGGATTTGACAAACAAACTAGTGTATTCGTTTTTGTACAATATTTATTTAATAAAATATAAACTGAATCGATCGTCCTCATTTTACAAATAGATTGTACACTGAGTGTATTCGTATTTGTACAACTGTAAGATTAATTATATAGTTGCCCCTAAAACACACATTGTCAACAGATAGATTTTTCTTTAATTTTGGTTGACTGTCCATTTTTCTTTTCAAGAAGTCCTGGTTCAAATATGCCTTTTATAACGAAAAAGATGACAAAAAGCATTTCTGATAGCCAAATTGTTACTCTTCTTAGCCCCAATCGGCGCTCGTATCTTCCATATCCATTGTCTCGCTGTCTTGCTTGTCTCGCTTGTCTCATTGTCTTGCTTGTCTCGCTTGTCTCACTGTCTTGCTTCTCTCGCTGTCTCGCTTGTCTCGTTGTCTCGCTGTCTTGCTCGTTGTCTCGCTTGTCTTGCTTGTCTCGTTGTCTTGCTTGTCTCACTGTCTCGCTTGTCTCGTTGTCTCGCTGTCTTGCTTGTCTCGCTGTCTTGCTTGTCTTGCTTGTCTCGCTTGTCTCGCATGTCTTTCATGTATTGCTTGTCGCGTATGTATTGGTTCTTTTCATGTCAGATTGTTTTCCGATCTCTATCGCTTTTTTCGTATATATTTAAAGTTTAACATCAAGAGCTACTGGAGTAAAAGCAGACATAGAAGACATGGAACGAGTGCATGATACGTATGTCCATGCATGTTGTCTCGCCTGTCTCGCGATACCAAGAACGAGACGACGAAATCGAAATCCTAAACCTTGCCAGGTATAATATTTTATTTGTATTCAAAAGAGAGATATCAAAATTATTAAGTATATTTAGCATCTGAATTGTATGCAAATGACATCAATTACTCAAACCTATTGTTCTCTTGGCTTTTAAAGCCCAATTTCGTGGGGAAAGTAATTCTTCATATGCATTTATTGTAATCATTGAGTTATTTCAACTAGGAATAATCCAATTGCAATTTTAACCGATTTGCGGTTGTTCTAGTTATCAAGTTACAATAAATGTATGGTGCAAATCCACAAAAGGCTATCAGTTTTGGTTAAGGTTATTGCGAGCTTTGAGTTACTGAGAGTAAGTGTAACTGGGATTCAACCGTAGTTCTTCAAAGATTACACAGGCAACCCATAACCCGTCACTAAACATACAAAATATCTCATGTTCTTCAGACATTCTACATTAACCAGCCTCAAAATCTAAGCAAGCAGAAGCTGGAGAACCTGAGGGGGGTGGGGACTCCCATATATTTTGGAGAATTGTTGGGAAATATTTTTGTTTTCACCCCTAAAAGATACCAAAACTGGTCCAGTTCTAGCTATCAGCACTTCTGGAGAGCACAATATATCTGGGTCCAGTTGTTTGAGTTAACTGGGTTAGCACTAACACTGGTTAAATCTTAAGAAAACCATTGGCATTATCCCTCGTGGGTTAAATCTAAAGAAAACCGTTGGTGTTAACCCTGGCTTAAATCTAAAGAAAACCATTGGTGTTAACCCAGGGTTAAATCTAAAGAAACCCATTGGTGTTAACCCAGGGTTAAATTTAAAGAAAACCATTGGCATTAACGGGTTAATGCTACCTCACTTTTGAACAACCAGGCCGTGTAGATACCTTAGCTATTACGTCTGCAGTTTCTTTGAGGTCATGACAACGTCCTGTGGTATTTGACCTGGCCAAAAAGTCCTCTATAATCCTAACACCAATGTTATAACCCCTATAGAAACAACAAGCATTGGGCTATTGCATTTTTTATCCGCACTCCCCCTGTTGATAACGCATGGAATTCCAAAGGAGTAGGGGTACTAAAACCTCTCTGGAATTCCATGGGGCCCCCTCAGCTTCACTGAAAATCCATAGGAAAATCCAGGGGAGTAGGGTCTAAAAGTCATGAAAATGCATGGAAATCCAAGGGAGTAGGGTCTAAAATTCATCAAATAAATGGAAAATCCAAGGGACTAGGGGGTATTTTTTGAAAACATGTCCTCAACAGGGGGAGTGCAGATATTAAATGCAATAGCCCATTAATTATTCATGCTCTTAAAGTCATTTTTTGTGCGTATGACTGTGAAAACAGCATGGTCACGGCACAACACAGTTATGACAGGAATTTCACATCCACACACATTTCACACTCATATGAAAACTGCTCTAAAAACTTTTTTTTTCAGAATCCAGATTGACAATCTATAGGACAAACATATTTTCTTCGTCATAGGAAGTTGATGCTTTTCTAAACATACCTTTTCACTCCACATTGGGTATTGGTGCAAGAGTTAAGCACAGACTTTCTGTTACAAAATTAATATATCTTACATTTTGTTTAACTGTTTGTTGACTTCAGGAGCGCTTTCATAATCTTTAACCAACTGAGCTACCAGTGCACCGTATGTAAGTGTAAAGAGCTCTGCACTCTACAACAAATATACACGAAAATATATCACTTAGAATTACCCGATCGCCCATATGATACCACTGAAGAATTTTTAGACATACCACTTTCTTTGTGTCCGAGCGGACGGAGGATTGTCGTGACATTTCGAGGAAAAAATTAAGACTTTTTGAACCAGGTTTTTCAAGCTTCCTTCTTGAAAAATCAAAATGGCCGCCGTGCTTGGTAACCAAGCCTGCTTGGCAAGGTAACCTGGCCCCTGGATCAAAATGGCGGTGAGTTCTAAGCTTCTTTTTTCCTGAATACAATTTCTTTCTTTTTGTATTTTATCTCGTTCTAATGAGCGGGGTTTTCTTTCGTTTTACAGTCCCAACAACAAGGAAATCCTGTGACAACTAGTGGAGTGATACAACGAAGAACAGTCCAGGAAATGATTCAAGAAGTGTCGCAGAGAATTCAAGTGAGTTGAAGTATCCTGTTGTTTGGTTTTCTTTGAGTTTCTAGTCAATGAATTTAAACATTGTCTTTGTTCTATATAATTCAATATGACTTAAAGATATTAAGTTTGTAGAGAGTATAGTTTACTCGATCAAAATTGCTTCAAATACAGACAAAAACATTATAAAACTTGTAAGCCATTTTGAAGCGTACTTTTAAAAGGCTTATACTAATTCCTATAGCGCCAACAAAGCTTTATTCGAAAAATCGAAAGAAACATCTTGCTCAGACTCGGCATTTTTCCGTTTGATTATAAACAAAGCTGTCGTCCAAAACACTTGAGAACAAGACGTATGCATAAAATCAAATCAAAGTTGTGAAACATAAAACATTTAGACATGGACTACTATTGCTGCAACAGGGCATTCTGGGACTGTTGTCTCAGTTAAATTATGCTAACCCGTCATAGCTTATTGAACGTTCGGTAATTGAACTCAATCAAATTCAATTGTTTGATTGATTTGGGTTGAGTTTGGCAATCGAACAATATCAAACTCACCAAAATGTGGTGGCAATTGAACATAATCGAATGTTTGGTAATTGGATGATTCTTCAATTGAACGTAATTGATCCAAATTTAGCCTAGTCCCCTCTCCCCCTTCCTTCCATCCCCTCCCCTCATTTAGGACTGTTTATCCCCACGCTATGAAACTTAAAACTTTAAGAAGACCATCCTGTGTTAGCAGGGTTTACTGTAATTTAATGTACAAATCTCCAAAGGATATATATTGTACATATTGTATATATTGTCATATATTGGAGAAAGATTCAAAACTGGTCATTAAAGCCATTGGAATTCACATTTTTTCAGTCACCGAACAAAATCAAACTAATTTGAGTGATTTGTTCGATTAACTGCAGAAATTGAACTCACCATTAGCCACTAACACAGTGTTTTTGATTACTTTTTGACATCTTTGAATACCACTAACCAATTAGATATTGGTGGTTCACTTTGATGTCTCAATAGGCAGAGTTTGTACATTATACATCATTATATGGATGTACAAATTCTGCCTTATTATCATACTGATCAAAGTGAAGCATCAATATAATCTAATTGGCTTAAGTGGTATTCAAAGTTGTCAAAAAGACGTCAAAAGGTAGTTAGAAACTTTGTGGGGTTGGCCATGGTTCAAAGCATATTACTGTAAGCAGACACTAGCTTAGGTCCCAAAGTCTTCTTCACATATTCAGGGGTGGATCCAGGATTTTCCAAAGGAGGTGTCCCAAATAGGCCTCTTGACAGATGACATCACATCCAAGATGGCAGCCTCCTAACAATAGAATCTGATGGTGTCATCTTGCAAGAAGCCTATAGAAAAAAATAAGTAAGTACAGCGCTTTAAGGGGGTGTCCAGTGCACCTGTGGACACCCCCCTGGATCCACCCCTGATATTTACTGTAAATTGAGCCTCTACTCAGTATAGACACCTCTATATTAAGCAGACTCTGACACTAAAACACAAACTTACATATATATGGTGATTTTCTATTCTTAAGAACCTTCATTAAGTTAAGTCTCATAATTTTTGCAGGCCTTGTCCAAAGACAATGATTTGCTTCAGGAAATGGTTTATTCTCATGACTAAAAATAGAGTCTAAAATTGCCTGTAATATTTGATTCAGAATGAATTTTGATAAATTTTTTCTGATTACCCATTGTATTTATTGGGAACGAATAAAAGTTAATTATTAACCAACATTCCATGAAATAAAAAGACCTTTTTTCAGCAGATGCCCTATATTAAATGAATGCCAAGCAAGGTCCCGAAGGTGTCTGCGTAATAGACGTACCACTGTATTTACTTTAACATCACTACTGGTTTTGGGGGCCATTAGTAAATCACCAAGACCTGAAGATAAAAGGTTTTTCTCTACAAATGACTTTTTATCTTGTTCCTAGAATTTTGGTCCAGGGCCTGTCACACCAGAACAAGCACAAGAACTGGAAAAACTCAAATTAATTTATGCCAAACTTTTGAAATCCCAGGGAGATGTAAGTAAGATAAATAAAGCAGTTTTTGTACAATTTTGAAACATCGTGGTCTCAATATGGAATATCAAACAATTCCCTATAAAAAGTTGTCATTTGCACATCATGAAATTCTATATCCATATTTGGGCATACCTTACCTTATTTGGAAGTCAACTGGTTTCGCTTTTGTTGATTTTCATGCTATTTAGAGCCTAAACAGTCGAAAATTTGAATGAAAACTTGTTGTAGCAAAGAAACATCACATTGTCCATCTTGAAAAACCTACTAATGGTCTATCACACACCCTGCATTCTGATTTTCTACTCTACTAGAGGTCTAATTTGTGATAGTCTACTAGAAGCGAAAACAATATGGTTGATCAAAATGCTGAACTGCATTTTGCAGTGATTTCTTAGGATTTTATTGAGAATTTACATCCCTTTATTTGACCGATTAGTAGGTTTATATATACTAAAGTTCTGCCAAGTGGTAAATAAACGATTATTATTATTATTATTATTATTATAAAACAATTAGACCTCTCGACCTCATGGACTATGAGTCAATAGCCCTTTCAGCCATTGGCCTCATTGGCTATTGACTTGTAGTCCATTTATCCTCAAGGTCTAAATGTTAAATATTTCAAACCTGGAAGGATGAAAAGAGTCACCTATAACACTTTAGACATACCGGTACTAAGTCCCTACTCATTATAGTGTGTTAAACATTATTTCAGGTCATTATAACCCATCAGCCACCACCAGCTGGCCATGTCCAGGTTGCTATGACAACACCACCAACTCTGCAACAAGTTGCAACACCTCAGCAAACTATTTCTGGTGTGCAAAGAATTGTACCAGCAGTGGCATCTAATCAAGGTCCAGTTACTGCCTCAGGGATTCCTGTTACAACAACTGTCACAATACTGCCCCAAGGTTCTTCTATTCCTACCAAGATTACTGTTACAAGTCCTTCTACTTTAACCACACAACAAATACAACAGATTCAGGCTCAAGCATTGAGTCAGGTACAAAATCCTGGCCAACCACAAACAGGTATTGGTTAAAGTAATTGTGTTCATTCATTCATTTATTCACTTGTTTGTTAAGTTTGTTGATTCATTTCACTTCATTTCACTTCATTTCATTCAGTCATTCAATCATTTTCATTCATTTTTTAATCTATTTATTCATTCACTTGTTCGTTCATTCATTTGTTTGTGAATTCATCCATTCCTTCATTCATTTTTATTCATTTTCATTCTTTCATTCATATATTCATTCATATATTCATTCATTCACTGATCTATTCATCCATTCATTTGTTCATTCATTCAATCATTCATTCAGTCAATCATGTTATAAATTCATTGATTTGTTCCTTTATTCGTATTATTCATTTGTACTTTCATTTTTTGGAATTTCATATTTAGTCATATGTCATTTCATTTCATATTTCCACTTTTCATTCAAAATTTCATTTCCACTACAGTACAAGTCATGACATCTCCACTCACAGTCCCAGGTACACAGCAGAAGACAGTTCAAGATCAAGTTAAAGCTTCAGCACAAGTGACTGGACAGACAATACTTGCACCTGGTCAGAGAATCCTGACAGGCACTACTTTAGCAACTGCTTCTACACCTGTAACTGGACTGAAACAAGCACAAGGTAAAGGCTAAGACTTCAGCCAATGTTCATGCAGTTATTCACGTAATACCACATCTTTTGTCCTCACATTTCTCAAAAGTCCCAATAGCTTAGGGGTTTCATTAAGATTTTAAACTGGAAGGTATCTGACACCAGGGCAAGACTACAGAAATTTATTATCAAAAGCTGGTCTGATTTTATTGAGAAAGCTGGGCACAAATTTAGCAAAGTTGTGTTCACAGCTGGTCAAGCTGCCTTGTGTCTGCTGACCCTTAGTAAACCCACTGATAGCAAGTGTAGCTCAGTTGGTAAGTGCATGCAAGAGGTCCTGAGTTCAAGTCTCTGTCCAATCACCTCACACTTGTTTCAACTTCTTTCTATTCTGTGTAGCTTTAATTAGCTTTAAATACCCTTAAAACAGAGCACTCTGATGGAAAGAGGGGGGGGGGGGGGGGGTAAAGAATGTTAGTCTGTACCTTTTGTTAGTTATGTTGTTAAATGCTTATTGTAGGTGCTGGCATCAAGCTTACTACTCAGTCACCAACTCCCTCTGTGGCACTTCAAAGACAAATTGCACCAAACAAGATTCAGGCAGGAATCACAGCATCACAACCAACCATAGCTCCTTCAACCACTGTTTCAACAGTACCAAAGAGCCTAGTCTCTCATGCAGGTATGTGAGGCGACATCTTGTTTGAAATGTTCTTTTGATGATGATGATGATGTTGTTGTTGTTAATGATGGTGTTGAATAAGAAAGAAGTGATGGTGGTGAACAGTGAGATTGCCAGCATGTCAACTGTGTTGTTCCAGGGTGGATTATTTATCTGTTGGGGCATCAGACATTACTTGAGTTTGTTAGTTCTGTCTCTCTCTCTTGTTTCAAGGGTTTTTCTCCAGTTCTTTAGATTTTTCTCCCTCAGTGAAAAATAACTAGTGATCTGAGAGCTCTGTGCACAGAATACTATAAATTATATGGATGATGATGATGATGATGATAATTGTTGATGGTAGCATTGGTCGTAAAGGTGTTGATGTTGGTCTTTCTTGCTGCCATTGGTAATGTAACTTGTGTGGATCATACCAAGAGGAGGAATAGAGTGTAACCCCAGGGGGGGGAGTACTCCCTTATATTTGCTATACGGGTACGTGCCGCCAAACAGGGTAGGGTTTTCAGCGATTTTACTCTGGAACAGGGTATCTAAAATAGCTCTTTCTCTCTCTAGAACAGGGTAGCTTTTTACAAAGTACGTCTGGATGTTGCAAAAACGTCGCTCTGTAATTAGGTACCAAAAGAAATCAGTTGAAAAATCAGATTGACTCTTCATTAAATGTTTGACAAAACTGATAATACAAACTATTGCATGTCAAAATGCAAAACATTTCACTGGGACAGGGTATATTTTTGTGGTACTTACTCTGGAACAGGGTTTTTTCTCTGGAACAGGGCCAGGGTTTGAGGGGCTCAGAGGCTTAGCGTCCCTACCCAAAACTGGAAGGAGTACCCCCCCCCCCCCCCCCAGGAGTGTAACAAATGACCACCAATCATTTGAGCATCAGGCTTTTGACGATGTTGATGCTTTGATATTGATATTAATCATACTGAATATGATGACATTGTTTTGTGAAAATGGCAGGAATTACAAATCGTGTGGAAACATCAAGTCCACAGCCACAACAAGTATTAACAAAAAGACGGATACAAGAACTTCTCCATGAAATAGATCCTCAGGAACAGATGGATGACGATGTGGAAGATGTAAGTGATTAAATTTTTTACAAAGGACAATCAGGGAGGTATTTTGCCAGCCATAACCATCATAATTTTATTTTCAGCTCCTGCTTCACATTGCTGATGACTTTATAGAAAGTGTTGTCAATGCATCGTGTCAAATTGCTAAACACAGAAAATCAAACACACTAGAAGTCAAAGATGTACAACTTCATTTAGGTAATGTTTTATGGAAGAACCTAACCTGGGCTCCAGGGGTTAAGATGAGGCTCCAGGGAAATAAAAGAATTTATAAGTATTACCCATTTTTTCCCCAGAGTCTTGAATTGTTTTGTGTGTGATCCCTCAGCCAGAATATTGAAAATGGGCTATTACATCCATGGCTGAATGTCATTAGGATTGTTTCATATGTTGCACACGCATGGTACATTTTGATGCAGTGTCATTGATGGTCATATTATTCAAACACTAGAGCGTTGTTGGAATATGTGGATTCCTGGCTTTGGTTCAGATGAACTTCGACCATACAAAAAAGCTGCTACTACAGAGGCGCATAAACAGGTGAGAAAACTATGTGGAAGAATGATGTGTCTCAGGTGAAATTAATGTCAGTAGACCTGTGTACACTGGAA
Organism: Telmatactis stephensoni; assembly: GCA_029948255.1. Classification (NCBI taxonomy): domain Eukaryota; kingdom Metazoa; phylum Cnidaria; class Anthozoa; order Actiniaria; family Isophelliidae; genus Telmatactis; species Telmatactis stephensoni. The sequence continues at coordinate 17,666 of JALIZF010000688.1, forward strand.
ATTGTTTGATATGAAAATGATATGATATGATATGAATCATTTGTAAGGTTACTATAGCAACACTACACCAGCTTAAATGATCATTTTTCTCAAAAACAATAAAAACAAACATTTTCCACAGTGCATTTTTTAACTTTTTAATTTGAAATTTATGTACTCCACCTTTTGTCCAACAAGGAATTAAAAATTTCCACACTACCACATCCCATATGATTCAAAATATTGATTGTGCACAAAAATTCTATAGCACTAATTTTATCAATTTATGTCAATAATTTTGCTATAACTTCATTCCCCCCACAGTGTAAGACAATGAAAAGATTTAAGTCTAGTTTTGGAGTTTTTTGGATAAAAAGATTATCCATGTGACTTCATCAAAATAAAAAGCTTTCATGACAAGTTCTAGCAGTGTGCTGCTAATTAGTCTTATTTGCATATATGAAAATGATATTGCTCGGGAGACCTTAACACTATCTATTTTGTTTTCCACAGAGGTTAGCACTAATACGAAAGTCATTGAAGAAGTAAAAACACTAACAACCATTCTTGGCAGGACTAAGTTACTGTGAAGAAGCCATTAGTTTGACATCAAGGACTGTACATTTATTACACTATATGCAGAGTATTGTAAATTAGTACTGTCTATTAATAACTTTCTACAAAGTGGACCTAGTCTTATAAGCCTGGCTTTCACACACAATGAAGAGAAAGCAGCTGAAGTAATAGTATTATTTGTACATCAATTAGGTGTGAGATAAGAGAAGAGAAGAGTGTCATTGAATCTGCATAATGTTGCCTCTGTTATGTCAAGAGTTTGGAAAAAAAGTACACTGCTAGCATTTTTTCCCCCTGCTTTTAAGCATAGCGAGCAAGCAAAGCAAAAATCCTCAGTCTACCCTTGTGACTTGAGCAGGTTGAGCATGCATGAAGATGACATAGCAAAATGCCATTTTCACAAGCCAACAAAAACGGTCCCCTTGCTCAGTGTGAAAGGATTAGAAAAGTGACCTCTATTTGCAAGGGATTCTGTGAAGGGATTAGAAAAGTGACCTCTATTTGCAAGGGATTCTGTGAAGGGATTAGAAAAGTGACCTCTATTTGCAAGGGATTCTGTGAAGGGATTAGAAAAGTGACCTCAGTCTATTTGCAAGGGATTCTGTGAAGGGATTAGAGAAGTGACCATAATTTATGCATAATAAAAATAATTTCAAGCTATATGCAATCAGACACCAGAGATGAGAAAAAGCTATCGCTCTTAGTAATATTTGAGTGCAATTACTCATATAGCTTTTAAAATATTAGCATTTTAATTATATAAATTTTACAGTAAATGTATGGTTGGTTGGTACTTTTTGTCAACCAAACATTACTGTAAAATTTGCAAAATTAAAATCTAATTTCTCAAAAACTATTGAAGTGATTGCTCTCAGAATTTCAAGTATTGCCAAGAGTGATGTCTTCTCATTTCTAGAGTCTGTCTATAGCTTGCAATTTGATATTATCCAAGGCAAAACATAAACAATGCATCCTCCTATAGATAAAAAGCAGCTTTCTGTTTGAATTCATATTGATAGATTGTGAAGTGCTCCATTGTAAATATCTTGCCAGAGTAATCACACTTAACCCGTGAAAAAGTACAAAAACACTTTGTACTAAAAAGTATAAGATCCTTTGTTTTTCATTGTTTAATAATGCCATTTTGCATTATTTTAGCTAGTACAATTTCACTGATTAGAGTGATCGCACTTAATCTGTGAAATTGTACTAGCTAAATAATGCAAAATAGCACTAACAAACAATGGAAAACAAATGATTTAATTTATATTTTTTAGTACAAAGTAGATTTTGTACTTTTTCACGGATTAAGTGCGATCACTCTCTCTCTATATACTGTATAATTATTATTAACTTTCATATTTTATTGATAATAGAATATATTAAAAAATCTCAATATATTAAAAATGAAAAGAAATTTGCCAATCAAGAATCTACTTTTAGAACTGTTATATTAGTGCAATATTTTTTTTAGGGTTTCTGTTCAGGGTGGGTCCATCCTAGAAGGGCTAACTATTGATTAGTTTCTTGGAATGTAGTAGACCAAGTGCAAATTAAAGTGACTGAGTACCATTTAATTCTTTGAAAGGTAAATACAAGGTGTACTACCAATCTTTTCTCCACTATAATTCCTTTTTGTGTTGTTTCAAAGTGAGACTGTTGTTTTGCATTTGGCATAAAATGTAATTCATGGCATTCTCACTTGAGTGCCAAATGCACAATGCAAAGCTGGTCATGTGATCCTCTTTCCTGATTTGAGTGATTGCACTAATCCCGTGAAGTACAAACCTATATTATACTAAATTATTAGCACAAAATCCTTTGTTTTCCATTCTTTGATAGTGCTATTTTGCATTGTTTAGCTAGTACAATTTCACAGGTTAATCGTACAATCACTCAATACGATTCTCAATCTTTCTAATACTAAGGATTTCACGGCAGCAATATTTGTGGGCAAGTACAATAGAAAGTTTTTGAATATCAATTTCACTTCTCTTGGGGAAAAAAGCTCTTATTTTGACCACAAACATGGCTGCCGTGAAATCCCTCTTTATAAGTCTGAAGGATGCCGATGAGGGCTAGCCTGTAAGCAGATATTTTTCTTCATTCCACGAAGGGATTAAAAAAGTAAGCCTGCATGCAGGGTAGATGAGTGCAAAAGGGAATGCAGACTAAAAATGTTAAAGTTTTACAGTCACTAGACGGACATTTTATAGCATAACCATTTTTTGTCAAGAAAAAAACTTCATTGAAAACTTCAAAATAAAAGAACTGAGGTTTCTATGTCTGGGTGTAGCCTTTCTGTATAAAGCTTGGTTTAATACCCCCTTGAACCCCCACCCCCTGACACAAACTTAGACAAAAAGAATCCCAAAATGTATTCAATTGTATTTATTATGTGCATTCCTTGTGTAAGTACACTTGAATCTGAAATTGAACTTACCAAATACAGTGTGAATAAGTATTATTACATTTATTTAGCTTTTATCTAGCATATTTCTATATCTCTGTACAATTTATGTACAATATGGTTTTACATGATTCGACTATCCAGAAAATGTAAAGCCTGCAGCAGGGGCTGCCAAGGGAGTTGCAAATTTGAATCCCTGGCTTGTGGAGTCTGGTTGAAGGCTGATGTCTTCCTCACCCTCGTTATCAGGGAAGTATTTTTCAATAAGACTGTGACAAGCGTCATAGATTTCAGGTTTTGGATGGTATTGCAATTGCTCAAGCCTTTCTGTTCCTATTAAGGTTAAAACATAATGGTGTTATAATCACTGAATTACAATTATCACACTAGATAAAGTTATGGTCTTCCTCAAATGTGTAGTTCCAGAAAATATCTATACCCCACCGTGGAGAGAATTGGAAATTCCAAGGGGAGGGAGGGGGTCAGAAAAACAAAATTACAGAGTTTGTATGGAAGAAAAATGGAAGTTCTGGAGGGTACGTAGGGGGGTCCATTTACAAATTCCCTCCTTGGTGGGGAAATGGATATTTTTTGGAACTACACAATGACCCTTACCTTCATTTTCTTGAAATGAATCCAGTGCAAAGTCAAGAGCACCTTCAATATTGGAAGCATTCTGAGGATTTAAAACACATGGGATTATAATCTTACACCAAATAGAAAATGTAGAACTCAGAGAGCAGTTGTACTCACATGAAAAATGTTATTGAATCCCTCAAGAAGTATCAGTAAAGCCTGCAACAACAGAAAAGACTTCTAAATAAAGATATGAAATTGAAGGCGTTCAAGCAACACCCAGTTAAGCCCGCCATCCGGAGCAAAAATCAATATAGTGGCAGAACCCAATTGGCTAAAATGAGGAGCGGGAAACAATTTGGCAGCTGCTTATATTTTCTTAAACTTGAACAAGTTGACCACTCTTATTTTTTTCAAAGAAATTGTGTTGTGTTAATTGTTTTAATTCATCTTTGCATGTGAGGTGGTAGTAATCATGCAGTTCCACTGAAGCCAAAAATTAAAAAGCAGGCTTAATAATGACTTTAAAGAAAGTCTAATATTTCCTTTGTAGGAAATATTAATATTTTATTAATAGAGATCAGTAGGGTATCAGTTTCCTTAGCTAGTTAAGAGGGAAAAAGGCTCAGTCCTGGCTATGGTGTAAATGTTCTAAGTTCAAGCAAAGTTATCCTTGCATGTATTTATTTCCATAGAAATAGTTGTATTGAGAATCAAAGCATGATCTAGATGCTGTGCTGTGGTAATATCAATTTTTTTTCGCATCTGTGCTATTTTCCCCATGCAGTCATGAAAACTGAGCTACAGTAACTGGCACATTACCTTGGAGTCTTTTATCTTCAACTGCTCGCACATAACAGGAATGACATCACAGTGTAACAAGTACTTGAGCTAACAAATCAAAACAGCAACAATGTGAAAGACAAACCATTGAAATGTCAGTTAACTTTGACGTAGTCCATAGACTGGTGCTTTTTTGGCTTCCAACACAGAAAGCAAAAATAAAAAGTGGAGCAACATTGTCCTTACCTGATCAGCTGTTGCACCAGAGGTGTAGTTGGTGATGACCCAGATAGCTTCTTTCTTGGCTTTAAAGTCGCCCTGGAATATCAAAGGTAGATTTAGTAAAGTAACAGAATACAATACAAAGACAAAATAATATTGTGAATGGTGATAAATTATATGAAAACAAGTACAACCAATACTAATCTTACCCTTCTTAGAATATCAATGACTAGAGGAACCAGGCCAGCTTCTATCACTGTCTGTGGAAAGAAACAACAAAGAAACAGTGAAACAACAAGTTTTTATTAAAATGTAAATCCATGAAAGGTTGGCAGACAGGTAAAGCAATCTTGATTAACAGCTATACTCAGTAAGGTACATGCTCTCTAATGGAAGCAACAAAATTATCGTATTGCAAGTAGAGCAACTGTACCATTGTATTGCTGGTAATCCTTCTCTGCTTGCAATATTTTGGTCACAAAAATAGAGGCCCTTTATTGCAACAACAAAAATTTACTGCATGCTGTCAGAATGTACAATGCAATACCAGCAATATCTGCTCTGCAACTTGTATCACAGTACAACATTGCACAAAAAGTTGCATGATTTTGAGCAAATGAACAGTGGAGGTCGACATTGCATACTTTAGCTACACCCTCTCATTAGAGCAGATTTTGCATAAGTTTGAAACAGACCCTGTACCACGACAGTGCCATATATCTATAAAAGACATTTGAAATTTCTGTCATAACCGTGCCGTGACCATGTGGTGCTGTTTTCACACATACAAAATCTACTCTTATCAATGCTAAACGTCATCTTGATCCCTTATCTGTTAGGACACTGACAAAGTTGCATTATGATAGTGATGACAATATTATTTTAATCACTATTATCTAGTAATGTTATACCTGGATCTGGGTTTTTGTTCCTGCTGTTATGTTAGAAATGGCCCACGCTGCTTCCTGCATAAAGGAATTGGTACAATCTAGTGTTTATTCGTATAGTAAACTGGATGAACATTTCCCTGGACAATTTTTTGTATAACTTTGCAATGGAGCTATTATCAGTCCGAAAACCAATGTGTAATAGACCATTTCACGGATACCGTAGCTCAACCTCAGCCTTGTCACAGTGTAATTATTCTTTAGAATATTATGTACATTCCACGGTAATGTAAGGAATTTACACATCAACGGACAATGAAAGCACATCAAAATTCCACGGGCTGTACTATATTTCAAAAGAATATATTGCACTGTGACGAGGCTGAGGTTGAGCTACGTTATCCGTGAAATGGTCTATTGTCTCAAAAATATCTATAGCTCAGCCTTTGGCCTTTTTGTGAATGGGATAAAAATGAATGAATGAAAGAAAGACTAAATGAACCATTCTATGAAACAATCAATACCTTAACCACGGTAGCTCTCTTGTGGGTGAGGAGATTTCTAAAGTAGTATAATGCATTGCATTCTATTACAGCCTGAAAATGGACAGGACCACATATGAGCAAAGTAAAAATGAGATACAGGAGATACAGCTATTTTTGTGGGAATCAAAATTGATAACAATGAGAATTGAACTAACCTGAGTTTGGTCATCTCTTCCTGTAACAACATTCCCAACAGCTCTTAAAGCTGGAGTCTAAGGTTAAAGATAATTTATTACTTACTAAAGATATAAACACAGTAAGATTAACTTTATGCAAACATCAATGCCAGTGTTCCTTTTTGCAATGCCAATATACAAAAAGAAATGCAGCTGACAAAAAAGTAGTCTCCTTCGCAGCCGTTTTCTGTTTCGGGATCCCTGTGCTCCTGGGATCCCAAAACAGAAAACGGCTGCGAAGGAGACTAACAAAAAAGTTGATTTTTCTAGAATAGAGAGTTGTTTATATACTATCTATAGACTGATTCCATAATTGGTCTGTTTGCTTCTGTTGGGCTTCCTGTGGTCATCACTCTCACATCGACTATTTCTCCAGTGACCAACCAGGGGCAACCTCAATAAAACTTTTACAAGAGTAATTCACAAAATGTAGTTATTGTTCTTGGCAGCTAAATCAGTAGATACACTTGTAAATTGCAGGACAGTGTAATTAAAAGTATTATTGAAGTCACCCAAGTACAAGCAGAGTGAAAACTACAACTAATGGACAATATTTATTTTCTTTTTTTTGGGGGGGGGGGGGGGGGAGGGATTTGGTAACATCTTTACCGGAAATACATACAAAGCGATGTAAACATATTTTAATTTAAAGCAGGAAATACTTACCACGACATTGACCTCAGGATAACCTAATAACTTTACAAGCTGTGGAACTGCTCCAGACTGCAAAACAAGCTGATTGAAACATTGAAGACATGTTAAAAATGGTGACAAAGTTGCATTTATGTGGCATGGCCTCTTACTAGCTGTGGTACAGGCACAGGAACATTTGAAGGGTTCCTTGTGAAAACGACCTAAGCGATTTTTTGATGGATGTCCAGAGATAAATTTTTCAAGCATAGGAAAGTTAATTATACCATTTTGTACCATCATCAAAAAGGCACTTTTTCAATTTCATATGGAAACCTTCATTTGTGAGTACAGTTAGAATTAGTTAGCCATTTCTTGTGTCTACCAATTATGCATAAAAGTCAAAATTACTAGTGGAAGCTATCAAACAAGATACCGTATTCATTTTTTTCAAGATTCAGGAAGATCATTACATTAGAAATGTCAAAATAAAAAAATTATTTTAATAAATTTGCATGCGCTCAAATGTGCCCAGTAGCAAGCGTCCCAAACTACCTCTAGGCTTCATTTCAATAACCTCTTCCAAATGATCAATTGTTAAAATAATGTAATTTAGGGAAAGTCAAAATTGAATGAGGCACACTGGCCACCGGTCTTCATGCTGCAGGGATGCTCCCACGCTATGTGGGATAAGTGGCACCCAATGTTGCAGATTGTCGTGGGTCTGCTCAAGTATGTTGCTTTTACTGTTTGTTTGTATTCGTTTGAACCCTCTTTCCCACACCCATATTTTTGCATGAATTGGCAGTGTTATGAACTCCAATAACATGAAAATGATTCTTACTTGAATTCTGTCATTGACACCATCTGTCAAGTAGGACAAAGCCCAGCATGTGTCAGCAAGAACCTTAATTCAAAAACATTTTATCAGATAAATACACTATCTTATCATAAAAAAATATTATATTAGTAGACAAAGTATACCTCTTTATCCTCATGGTAAAGTAAACGCACAAGTGTTGGCAGGACCTAAAATCAATAAAAGCACATTATGTATTTTGTTTCTTTTGCCTATGGACTAATACTCCTGTCAAGTTCAAGACATCTGAGTTTGGGATGCCTGTGGATTTTGTACACAGGAAGCCCATCCTTCAAATCCTGATAAGATTACCTCTTTGACAGCTTCGATCTCTGGTGGAGGATCCTTGTTACGACAAAGATTTGATAATGTCCAGGTAACGTTACGTAGAAATTGAACCTAAAAAAAGGGACCAAAAAGAGTTATAATGGTGAAGGGTTAATTATCTAATATTCCTTGTGATTCTTGTCCCAAGAGAATGCTACTGCCATCCACTAGAATGCATTGCATGAAAGACTTTGGGTCAATCAAAAACTGACACAGGAATTCCTCATTGCTAGTTTTAAACACAGCTGTTGGAATCGTTTGTCATGATATTCTTGAAAAAATTGCTCTTTAGAAATGGACCAAACAAACAAGAGAAGAAGAAGAGAGAAGGAAGGGCCTGACACAAATGCTAAACATCTGCTCCTTTTGGAAGCTGCGATGCATGACCTTGGTTTCGAAGAAATGCCAACTGTGATTTGAAAAATTAAACAGAGCAAAGAATTAAAAGTTGTAGAATTTGAAGTCAAAATATACTTACTGAGACAGTTGGGTCAGTGGCCAATGCCAGTAAAGGACCTATAGCTTTATGTGAAATCACTGCATTGCGCATCATTGGACCATCGCCTGAAAGTAAGTCATCAATACACTGAATTAACCCTATAAACTTTGTAGTACTACAGGTACATATACTGAATAAACCCTGGCAGTACTCTAAAATGCTGTATACACATTTTGCTTAGTCTATATTTGCTAAATCTACCTATCAATAATACAACTCTTCCTAGTATGATTGTATAAAAAATAAATAAATGTTTATTTAAGTGTCCAAGTCTTCTAGTGCTTGCACACTAATATTGGGGGACACTTTACTCTCACACACACTACCTCTACAATATTAAGTATTTTGCAAATAATCACTTGACTCACATGTTGATTTTTGCTGAGGGAGGAAAAACTGGAGAACCAGGAGAAAAAACCCATGTGGCATGATATGGTAGAGAATAACACATCAAACAAACTCAGTTCACATATGATCCAGCACCCAAGCTGGGACTCGAACCCGGACCACAGAGGTGAAAGGCCAGCACTCTAACTGCTCGGCCAACCATGCCACCCATTGTATCTACCTATAATACCACTGTTTTCATTTTTAATTCTCTTTTTTGCAGCAATAATCCTACCTGCAATGTTACCAAGTGCCCATACAGCTTGTTCTTTGACGTTAGGGTGTGGTGACAGTAATAGTTGAACAAATAAAGGAAGAGCTCCTAAGATATAAGACAAATATTAATATTTATCTGAACTCAACTTGAACTCAGAACTACTAGATGTTGAGAACTCAACCATGGTGCCCCCAATCATCAAATAGCTTGTAATTTAATTCAAATATCATATTTACACTGTATATCTTGATGAACCTTGGTTTTGTTGTCATCATGTGATAAATTTCTACTTACCACCTTGAACGACAGCCTTGGTTTGGTCTGAGTTACCAGATGCAATGTTAGTAAGTGCCCAAGATGCTTCAAACTGGAGCAATGGACTACAAAATACACACAAAAAATCACATTGCTATATCAGGCAACAATGACTAATATAAATCTAAAATCCATATTTCTCAATGAATGAAGGTCTATAACCCTATAAAACAGCCTAAAAGTGACTTTTGTAAATTAAGTCTTTAGAAGCATATTTTTGTGTAGGAAAGTACATCAATAATGATACCATGTTTATTACCCCATTTGAGGAAAAAATCATTTGGAAATTCACTTAGGCCATTTTAAAGGTAACTTCTTCAATAATGGTTATAATGGTTGGGCAATCTGTACAGGAAATTTAGAGCCAATGTTTAGAGTTACCCGTTCATACTTACAAATCAAAACGTTCCAGAAATTTAACGAGGTAAGGAATTAGTCCAGCTCTGTAAAATTAGAAGATTAAACAATTTAGCTGTATATTATATGAGGTATGGGGTTGGATGTAATATTGATTATTAACTTACTTGATGACAGCATCTATTGGTGGGTTCTTTTCTTTTGAAAGCATTTTCCTGTAAAATGAAGATGGATTAGCCAAGCCTATAACTGTAATATTGGTACCTAAGTAATATACAGTAAACTAATAAAAGTTAAAAACATAAAACGGTTGCATCGCTATAGATATCCAAAGTTGGCAAGTTCCTTCAGCATATTGAAGCTGACCTCCCAGGTCAAGCTAAGGTGAATTTCAAGACCTTTGGAAAAATAAGTGGATTATTCTCCTAGGATTAGAATGCTTTCTCAAAAAACTCAAACAATAGATTGCAGCCTGGTCATTAGCCACCCCTCTTTCTTTCCTTCCTCTATTTTGACATTCTTTGTTCAAATATTGCCAACATTTCTCATCGCAAGTCTAATCACAAGGGTCACTCTCTCTTTCTCAGAGCCAATCCCTGTACATATGGAATATGAATGAATAAATGAACGGATGGATGGAAGGAAAATGCTTACCTAACTGACTGTACACTGATAAATATTACATTGTCGTCTCCTTGTTGTAAATTCTTAGAAATAGAAAATAGTAGAAATGTAATAAATATAGAATAATTGAAAATCAAAGGGGACAAGCGCAGTAAAATAAGTGTAAGACCTTACCTCTATTACTGTTGGTAATGGTAGAATCTGAATAATCTATACAGAAATAAACATTGACTTTAAATTGTTTAGAGAGCAAATGGCAAACACATTACTGTGTATTTCTAACATATGATTGACAGTTAGTTTTGAAGGGTTTCATTAAGAATTTTACCAGGAGGCTGGACTATCTGGCCATGTTGTCAAGGCTCAATATTAAATCGACAGTTACAATACATGACCAATTTTTGGGGTCTGGGGGGGAGGGAGAAGTCCCCAACATTTTGATAGTAGCATTTGTTGCTCATGTAATCTCAATCTGGGGGGGGGGGAAGGGCTGGGGGGAAGGGGCCGGGGGGGGTGACTCCATTGTAAAAGGATTGAGTATGCTTGTCACATCTCTTAGGTAAAAATCAGCAATTTAGTATCTCTTAGGGTCAAGATTTAAGCATTTCCTTGTCTCTCTTAGGGTATCAAAAGAGCCCATCGTTTATTCTCTTGTTCTCAAATGGAAGAAATTTGCCCAACAAAAGTGTTGACCGTTTAATTTTATGTTCATCATAATAATATTCATTAGCTTGCTTAATTGCTGGTATCTCTTAGGGGTTTAAAAATTGTCCAGACATGCCCTTCTTCAAAGACTTCCAGTATGTTTTAGGGGTATTTTTTTAAATTTCCAATGAGCATACCCGATCCTTTTACAATGGATTCCCCCCCCCCCCCCCGGGAATCTCCACCACATGTTGGTGATTTAAAAAAATCACATCATTGGTAAAAGAAATAAAATTGATCATGCACCAAATTTGCTTGAATGTCAATAAGCCACTTCACGCTTTCGTCCGCCATCTTGAATTGGGGCAAACGCGCCAAAATTTATAGAAATCTAGATCACTTTGGCTTACCATAACTCGGCTCATTTTTGTCGGATTTTTAAAAATTTAATTTTTTTGAAACTGTATTGGCTTTGTTTCTTATGCCTGTTTACATGATAAATATTGGAAGACTACATGACGAGAAAAAGAGGATTTTTGTTTTCAAAATAAACGTTCGGCACGTAAAATATTAAGATCATTCGCGAAAAAAAGGTTGACTTGAAAAATATACTTAAAACACTTGTACGAGTTTTATTTTCATTCCGATATCTGGCATGCATGTCTGCAAATCAATGAAGCTTAGATTTTAAAAATCCGACAAAAACGAGCGGAGTTATGGTAAGCCAAAGTGATCCAGATTTCTATAAATTTTGGCGAGTTTGCCCCAATTCAAGATGGCGGACGAAAGCGTGAAGTGGCTTATTGCCTCTAATTATCCAATCAGCATTCAAGCAAATGGGGCAAACTTTTATTGATTTGCTCTATTATTTGAAAATGGACATAGGAATTCACAGATGGGCACTGGGTTGTCTTATGGATCATAGGTGAGCTCATCATTATTCCTTATTAAAGGAAGGAATGTCTGCAAATCCCCACTGGCACTCTAGCATCCTAATGTAAGGGTCCATTCCCAATATCAGCAAATTTTACCTGTTGCTGTGCATTTTGCTCTTTTAAAGGACTTTTATCTAAATCAGTCAAATTGCGTCTTTTTAACACTTGATCATCTCTCTTTGCCTAATGTATGAAAAGAAAATATAACCAAATGTGTGATAACACGCCTGTCCCTCTCCACCCTCAATAACTTGAATTGACCATACATGTGGAATTTGACACTTGACACCAAGTTTGTTGAAGCAACACAAACTACAACGGAATTTTACATTCTTTGGAACTAAATCAGCATTAAATACGCCATTAAACAAGCTTATTATTCTGTCGATTCGTTTAACTTCAATATTAGTTTAGAAAGAAATAAGAACATTGTACGAAAGTAGAAAACTTCTGTGGTTGGTGGTGAAACAGTACTTCTTTATATTTTAGACCAAAATTCGCCCAGAATTACCTTTCTCAATTCGATAGTAACGTCATTTCTTCTTCTCCTCATTTCCTGAAACAGAAACGAAGAGACAACAATTAATGTTGAAAGCCATGCTCGAAGAACAAACTTCATTCAAGAAGCTCGAAGACACTTTTGACAACTCCAAAACTCACCGAGTTGTCTTTTCCTCGATTTTTGAACGCTTTCAGTCGAGCAGATGTATTTTCGTCCATGCTGTCGTCTTTTGAGGATTAAATATAATGAATTTATGACAAAATTTACAGATTTTAGACACAAAAACACCCTCTTCTAGCGACAGAAAGAGAGATTAAAATTGAAGAAGAAAGGCAAGAAGATTTGAAGGCAAACTTTCCCTCTCCATTGGCTGATTCAAATTCTAGCCAATCAGAATCCGAATTAGAAAACGGTTCTTTAATTTGATTGGTGGATATTTTGAGCCTAAAACACGTGCTCCACTTTTGAAACCACAGGTAGCCCAATTCGATGAATATCAACTTTTGATTTACTGAATGTTTGTTTGTTTGTTTTGTTTGTTTTCACGTTTTTTATAAAGTAAGTACCTTCGGAATTGTTTATCTAGTAAGATAATTTTTAACAAAAAATATTGAGAATGAATATTCAATTTTCTTACGAAAAAGCTTTTCTATATCTACTGGTCTTTATCCCTATACAAAAATGAAAAAAAAAGTGATTTTTGTCCCCCAAAAGGAAATAAATGAATAAATAAATAAATAAACAAATAAATAATAAATAAATAAAAATAGAAAATAAATTCAGTCCCCGAACTCTGATCCAGTCTTCCACCGGAAACGACCGTTGCGCGTAGCAACGAAAACAAATCACAAAATGGCGGACAGAGCTGAAGAATTTCTCTCGCTGTAAAAACTAATTTATTTATTGCAAGCTTTTCAACATATTCTTGTGGAAATATGTCTAAGTCTAAAAGAGGAAAGAGTGCATCGGCTAATGAAATCAGTAAATGGGAGTCGGAGTTGATTCAAGCGCAGTTTAATGAGGTAAAATTGTGTCAGACAACTTCAGTTTTTCAGCATTTACAGGGAATACTTTGTCTGAAAGCCCGTTAAAAGCTTAGATATAGTCGATAGACTCATTAACAGTAAGTTTTCGTGTTTTCCAATAAAGGAATCCTGGAGGTCTTGTGTGTTTTTCGTCGCTCCAAATCAATGTGAAGACAATGTTTACGTCGATATCTTGTCCGGTGTCGTTGCAACTGGACTTAGGAAGATGTTTAGTATTATCACAGAGGACAATCTACTTAAAGATGTGAGTAATTTACCATCTAGCTCAGCCTTGAAAAAAGCTGATTGATGTATGTTGGTCGGTTCAAGTTTTGACTGACTGTCTGTCTGTCTACTATATATTTGTTAGGTTCGTGAGTTTGGGAAAGGCCAAACTGGAGGTGGGAAAGGAAAGGGAGGAGGTTCAGCCAGGCCACCACCATTCTTTGAAGTTTGTGAGCAAGCTAAAGCAATACTTGACCAAGGAGAAACGATCTCCCCATCGCTGATGGCCAAAGTCTTGAAATTCAAGCTACTTCAAATAAAACAGAAAGATTTGGAAAGAAGAGAAGAAGAACGGAAGGTGAGAATATGACAAGGTCTCACAAAAATTTATGCAGTTCTCAAAATTATCTTATCTTATGTTATTAGTTATTTGGGAAGCTAAAGGGTTAGTTAAAGTAGACACAAAAAGGTAGCAGGTCTTTTCAGAAACACCCCCAGGATCTCATGTCTTTGCTGGACAAACACTTATTAGGACCAATTGAAATGAATAAGAGGGGTTCACATGCAGTTTCCTCGAAATAGTTTTGTCCTTCTTTAATGATGATCTCTTTTTATTGACAGGCTGCCAAAGCTGCAGAATTAGCAAAGAAACAAGAAGAACTTGGTAAAAAGTCAAGAAGTCCATCAGGAAAAAGATCAAAGTCACCAGGGAAGAAGAAAGGAAAGAAAGGAGAAGCTGAAGCAGCTCCCTCACCCAAGAAAGACACTAAGTTGAAAAGAAGGGGTGATGTAGAGGACACATTTAAAACTATTGGTATGTTAGTAATGATTATAAATTAAAATTAATTAAAAATTATAAACCAGGTCAATGCACTTTTCCAAACTGTAGCATTCATACAGTATATCTGTTGTATTGATCAGGTCTAAACAACTGAAGCCAATTTAGGAAAGGACTATGAATCTGAATCCTGCCACCAAACTATATCCTACATCCTGACAATATTATCTAAGAAAAAAAATATTCTTAAATATTCAGATGATGAACCCGATGATGAGGGTTGCCCTCAACACTACGTCTTGATACATGGTATTCTGATGGCTGCAGTTATTCCCTACATGACTGATATTGGAATCAATATAGATGCCATTATCTGTGTGAAGTCTGAGAGCTATGATAAATTTGAAGTCAAGAAAGAACCAGAGGTTGAGGAAGACCAACCAGATGAGGTAAATAAATTATTAGATGGCTCCATTGTAAAAGGATCGGGTATGTGCTTGTTGGAAATTTTCAAAAATACAGGAAGTCTTTTAAGAAGGGTGTGGCTCAATTTGTAACCCCCATGAGATACTAGTGACAACAAGCTAGGGAATGAACATTAAATATTAATGAACATAAAGGCCAAGTTGGATGGTCGACATGCTGTTGTTGGGCAACTTTCTTCCATTTGAAAACAAGATCATAAACAACAGGCTCTTTTGATACCCTAAGAGAGACCAGGAAATGCTAAACCTCTAGACTTAAATTTTAACACCCTAAAAGATACCAAATCGCTGATTTTTATCCCTAAGAGATATGATGAGCATACCTGATCCTTTTACAATGGAGTCACCCCCTCCCCCCCCCTTTCTGGGAAATTAGAGCAGTTTTTGTATGACTGTGAAAATGACATGGTCATAGCACAGCACATGACATACAGGTATATACTCAAAGGGTGCTTTACCTATTCATGTTAGTATATTATTTTATGTGCCTTCCTCTGCTGTCCATTACTATACTTTGCTTTCAGCCACTGTCCTAATACCTTAACTGTCATTAGCTGTCCTTAACTGTCATTATCCATCCTTATCTGTCCTTAACAGTCTTTACTTGTCCTAGCCTGCCCAAACCTGTCTTTTGTCCTTATCTTAAGGTCAAATATTATAAAGGACAGGTAGAGATAGCTAAGGACACATACATACAGCAAATGACAGGTAAGGACAGTAAAGAATTAAGGACAAGTTAAGAACAGTTGAGGACAGCAAAGGATAGCAATGGAACAGGTAAAGCAAAGTGTCACCAGTGATCTCATGGCATTCACCTATGGAGTATACAGTTATTGGTTCAGGCCCCTTGCAATCCTCCCAGGTCATCCTAACTGCAGCTACCATGTTTATATCCCATTTCACAATAAAACACTCCTACTTGTTTTGTTATTGTTTCTTTTTTGTACAACTTACAGTCAGTGTAGTGAGGCACAATGTAACAAACTACTTCATTTTGTTCACAGAAGGAACAAGATCCAGAGGATGTTGAAAGAGCCATTAAAGAAGATGAACAAAAAGCCCAAAAACAAGAATTCAAACAAAAGCTGGAAAACTTTTGGAAAGAATCAGGGAACATTGTACTAAAAGCACCATTAGGACATAAGTTGAAGGACATGGCTAAGTATGTTGTGATGGTCAAAGACAAAGATGTACCTGAAGAAAACCTACAAGAGATTGCAGATGAGAAAAAGGTACCATATATTCATTCCAATAGACACTCTGAGTGTTTATTAGAAAGCTGAGCACAAAAGTGGTGCATTTATTATGTTAGGGGTGTGTATTTCAAAATTCAATATCTCATCTCCAAAAATATGTATCAAAACATTGTTCTCACCAAGGTTAGTCATTTCTCTAAAAGGATCTTGTCTTTTTAGACTTAGAAAATCATTGTTGTATCTTCAATTTGACGTTATTAATTTTGTACTAGTGTTTTAAGATTATACTTCATAATTGGCATATTAAGGGAGTGAATGAGTGGTTTATTAGAGGGGGTGTCTATTAGAGGTGGGCATCTATCAAATATTTTTAAGACTTGAGGAGGTGTTAATTGGAAAGAGGCATTTAGATAGCAGGTTTTTATTGGGCAAATGCATACAGTACACATATGTAGTTATTTATGAGTTATTCAGGAGATAACATGGCTAAGTGGTCAATGCATCTTTCTATGAGTTTAAATGATGAATGATTTAAGTCCAACATCCATTACAAATGCAATTTTGTAAGATCTACTAACTTGATCAAGCATCCATTCAGTGAACAAACTTATGTCAGGATCCCCTATACATCTTTGCAAAATGAAATCACGCAAAAATTGGTCTTTTCACACGTCACGGATAATTAAAAAAGCTTTTTCACATTCACAAAAAAATCAAAAATTGATTTCACATGGACGCAAAAAGATTTTAGACCTTAAATCGCGTTTCATGTCAAAATAAATCAGCCATTTACGTTTCACGCAAAAGTTATAGGGGACCCTGTTACCAAGGGTGCCAGATCCAGGGGGAGGGTCGCGGGGGTCAGGACCCACCTGTGTTTATCAATGAATATGTCATGAATTTGCGACAGCAGTAATTTTCTTCTGTGAAAAGACTCACTTTTAACATTCATTGAAATATCACTAAGCAATGCCAACCCTCTACCCATTCAGTTGTAAATATAATATTTTTGTTTCTAATAAAAAGTGTTAAAAAAATCACTGGTCTAAGCAATTAATGTCATATTTTCAGCAAGTTTCAATGGCTTAAGACCTTTTCGTTTGGGTTCCCTGTTTGTAAACATCACGTGACCCCACCTTTGAAAAATCCTGGATCCGTCCTTGGTTACGTATGTGTTTTTAACTCAGTATTTAATTTTTTTCTTTTGTAGACTGAGTTTGGTACAATCTTGTTTGAAGATGTTGCAGTTACATGCTATGACATGCTAGATCACTACGTTGTGTACAAGCAGTATCTAGATAGCATGAAACTTCTCCATGTTCCTGTACACACCACCACGGCTATTCCTAGTCCTGTAGGGCTTGCTCCATCCATCACAGATGTCCCTTCCTCTCAGACTGTTGCAGGAGCACCAGGTAAGAATATGAACTTTTCATTATACAATTTATGAAAAAGGGAATGAAATGCGTGAATGGATGGATGAATGAATAGGTGGATGAATGAATGAATAAGTAAAGGAATGAACGCCAAATAAATGAATAAACAGATAATTAAGAGAGAGAGAAAGAAATAAAGAGAATGGAAGGAAGGAAAGAAATATAGGAGAGAAGGAAGGAAGTACAACATCACAGATGTCCTTTCCTCTCAGACTGTCATAGGAACACTAGACACAAGTAAGAATATTAGCTAGTACACTTTGTGAAAATGTAAATGAAATGCATGATGGATGGATGAATAAATGCATGCATGGATGAATTTATGAATGTCTGGATAGATACAGTAAGTGGCTATAAAATAAGGATAAAGAAAGAGAAAAAATAAAGAGACAGAAAGGAAGCGTGGAAAAAAATCTGAACTGTCATTGCAATAGGTTTCATGATGTAGACTGTTTTCACACCATTATGTAACTTTGAAAGTACCATCAGAGACAACAAACATTCTTGTAGATAAGAAATAATTAAGGAATAATTTTAAATGATATAAAATTGAGCAAATGAGTGACATAGCAAGGTTAAAATTCAGAAGAATCCTTTCTTTACAAAACAAGTTGTTTCTCAAGATGTCTTTCCCTCCGTTTTACTTCATTTTCATTTTCTTTATCTGATTGTTTTTATATCCTCTAGCAGTGGACTTACAGGTTCCAATTCCTGTTGAAGTGGACAGTCGATACTATAAGCACCTCATGGATACAGTACCTCCAGAGAGCCATAGTGTCCCTCTAATACTGAATTGCTTGTTAGAACAGGTACAATACATGTAGGAAACCAGTTTCATTACCATGTGAGATTTTGCCAGAGTATTGGAGCACGAGAGAACTGGGATGGGAGGTACTCCCTGTATACACTATTAAGGGTATATGCCACCCAATAGGGTATGGTTTTTCTGCTTTCAGGTCTGGGGTAGGGTATCATATTTTGCCATTTTAATGCAAAAATGCCACTGTCAGTCTCATTTAAAGAGCTCAATAGAAGAGAGATTGTCATTGATAATGATGAAGATGATATTGTTGATAAAAATGATGTTTTTTCATGAGCTGCGATGTCACCTGCGATGTCAGAGCAACCACAGTTTAACCTTAATGACTTAACTTTGTCTTTTCAAAGGTGACAGCAACTGTGGATGAGAGTAATCCACTCGATAAAGAAGTACCACCACGTGACGATGGTTTAAACCATGTACTAGCTGCACATATAAATAGCAAAGCAAACAAGTTAGCATTGTCCAGTGATCAAAAGAAGGTATTAACAACGTATAATTTAGATAGCTTTAGCTTCATGTACACTGGTAACACCAAGGAGCAAAGAGGATCACGCGCCTTGCTTTTTTCCCGCTTGACGTTGCGCGTTTTGCACTTACATACCATCGCGGCAGACTCCTAAAAGGGGTCACGTAATCCTCTCTGCCTTCTGCCGTTTCCCGTATAGGTGAAGCTTAAAGTGCCCCTAACTCCTAAATTTAAATTTTGATGATCGCTTCTTCATGAATGGAAATGTTTAATGGTTAATAAATATCTCTGGTTAAAATCATCTCCTTTCGGAGCATTAAGCATTTGAAGTCGGAAAATGCAAATGAGATGACGTTAAAAAGGAATTTGCATGATTTTGTTTCCAATTTTGAAACAAGTGGGTAGATTTGGATAGCATAAACATTCACCAAATATTCATTTCTAGTGTTTTTGTGTATCCCTAAGTGCCCCTAACTCCTAAATTTAAATTTTGATGATCGCTTCTTCATGAATGGAAATGTTTAATGGTTAATAAATATCTCTGGTTAAAATCATCTCCTTTCGGAGCATTAAGCATTTGAAGTCGGAAAATGCAAATGAGATGACGTTAAAAAGGAATTTGCATGATTTTGTTTCCAATTTTGAAACAAGTGGGTAGATTTGGATAGCATAAACATTCACCAAATATTCATTTCTAGTGTTTTTGTATATTTAAGAAGTCCTTTTTCTACGTCATCTTATTTATTTCAAATGCTTAATCCTCAGAAAGGAGATGATTTTATCCAGAAATATTTAACCATAGGACTTTTCCATTCACGAACAAAGACAAACGATTATCAAAATTTTCAATCTAGGGCACTTTAAGCTCTCTAACAGAGTCTGCGGAACCTCCACGAGAGACCGTTGTCGTGAGGTGACCATTCTCACCAAAGTGCATGGTCTAACGGTATTTTTTGTAACAGTCTCTTTTAGGAAATACCGAAGAAGAGAAAAAGCCCGTAAATTCCAACGTGCCAATCCTACTTCACCATGGAGACGCATTAACAGAACGTGCTCATCACCTCCAATCACAAAACAGCCTCGACCCCATGCAAACCGAGCTCAAAATGCTTCAGTTCTTCTCGCAAAGCAGCTTGGGTGATTTACCTGAACCAAAAGGGCGGGAAACTGTGGAACGCGCCGCGTGCGCCAATGAGCTACGTCACTTCCTGAGATCAAAGTCCGTAGACCCAGCTGTTTTGGACCAGGCTTTGAAACAATATGCATTTGAGGGGATGCTGTTGAAAACTGTGAATGATGATGGAGATATCATAGATCCTGTTAAATTGGATGAGGCATTCAAATCTTACTGTAATCCGTGGGATTATCCTTATAGTAAACTGGAGGACTTTATGAAAGTAAGTAAGTTGGCTTGAGCCAATCCTCCGAGACAGAAATCGTCAGCCTTAATACTTTTATAGGCCCGCTCCATACACCGGTCTTGTCATGTACCATGTCTAATTGCTGACTTAACGGGTCGGCAAAAGAGCTAAAATTGAATCAATTCAGTACAGCTGCTTTTGTTTGGCTTGACAACTATCGTTGGTTCGATGGGAAATGCAACTCTTTCTGTAACATTGCACGCAACATAGTTACACCGTGCGTCCACCCCTGCAATGTTGCACGCAACTCAGTTACACCGTGTGTCCACCCCTGCAATGTTGCACGCAACTCAGTTACACCGTGTGTCCACCCCTGCAATGTTGCGCGCAACGTTACAGAAAAAGTTGTAGAGTAGAGAAACATTTTTTCCCGCAATTATAGGAACAATTGTTTTGGAATTTTGAGTCCCAACAAAAAGTTGAACACTAAATGACTGTCACTTTCCACTTGGAGATTCATAATTACATCTTTTTTTCTATATTACCAGGTGAAGTTCTGTAGCGATGAGTCCGGTAAACTTAAGATATCAGAAATTGAAAGTAATTCTCCTCTGACGTCATTCCGTAACCTTGACGACTGGTGTTTTGTAGAACACTTTGATAAAACTACCTTACTACAGGTAAGGCAAGAAGGGCGGGTACCAACCACGTGTCACGCAGGAAACTTTGGCATCACGTGACAAACTGAGATAAAAATGCTGATAGGTTTGATAAAGTAGCGATTCACGCATTTCGCGCAGGTTCATTCACGGATCACGAGGCTAGTTTTGGTGCAATCATGTGTCACGCAAAAGCCCCCCAAAAATCATGCGTCACGTGTCACGCAAAAGCCCATTGCTACCTTGTACTGAGATAGAGCAGTTTTCATTTGAGTGTGAAACGGGGCGCGCCGTGCGGTAACTGTGTCAGAAATTCCTACCGTGATTTATCGTGTCGTGAACGTCTGTGCCATTTTCACAGTCATACAAATACTGATCTAGCAACTAGTGTATTTTCACAATCCACAGGTTCTAGAGGAAGCCCGGTTTAGTCATCCATACGTGGATTCTTACTACCACAACAGAGACCACTCCCTCCTTGTAGCCTTACACAATCCTGTAGGCAAGGACTCCAAGAGTCAGTCCTCATGGCAAACAAAGCTTCATTCCAACGTGGGATTCCGTAACTACCTGGATAACGTCGCTACTTCAATTCACTCATGGATTGATGAACAAGAACGAATCAAGAAGGAAGCAGCAAGAACCCCGACCCCTCCTCCTGTAGTGGTCTACGAAACACCTCCTCCTTTGAAAGAAGGGAGTCGATATGGGTTGATGACAAGGGCTGATGTGAATGCGCTAAAGGCAGAGGAGGAGGAAAAGAGCAAAAAAGGCAAAGGGAAGAAGAGCGCTCGTGGTACAAGGACGCCTGGAAGACAGAGTGCAAAGTCGAGAGCTAAGGATCATTCACCTGACAAGAAGGGTACGTCTGTCTGTCTGTCGTCTGTCTGTCTGACTGAATGTCTGTCTGTCGTCTGTCTGTCTGACTGATTCTGTCTGTCTGTCTATCTGACTGTCTATCTGTAGGTCTGTCTATCGTCTGCCTGTCGTCTGTCTGTCGTCTGTCTGTCTGACTGATTCTGTCTTTCTGTCTATCTGACTGTCTATCTGAAGGTCTGTCTATTGTCTGTCGTCTGTCTGTTTGTCTATCATCTGTCTGTCTGTTTATCTGACTGACTGTCTATGAGTGTAATTATGCGTTTCTCTCTGCTTGTGTGTATCCTGAAAATCTGAGTTTATCACTTCATATATTCTCTGACTGTCAAATTTTCTGTCTGTCCGTCCGCTTTTTTGCCTGTTTGTTTAACTCTAACTGTGTCCGTCTTCAAAACAAACAAACAAACAAAGCACAAATCGACTGTTCATTATCTCAGAATCTGGGACGTACCGTTTTCTCGAAAAATTACCAAAATGTCTCTGACAATGATTTTCTGTCTCCTTTAGGTGATAAAGATAAAAAGCGTGAAGGTTCAGCCGGCAGTCGACCCAAGTCAGGACGTTCCTCCGCCAAAGGCTCCTTATCAGTCAAGAGCTCTTCAAGTAAAGACAAAAAGGGAAGGTCAAGGTCACGTCTCAGTTCAGGCGACGAGGATGACGCAACACCTACTCAACCAATAGAACCGCTTGTTGAGGAACACTTTGATTTCATTGGCTATGACGTTGGGGACAATTTGATACATGCGTCTGGGTCCCTATCGACTTTGTTTTCTAGCGATGGGGGTCAAATACGGGTTGATAAGAATTCGTACGTCCAAGGGACGAATAACGTTAGGGTTTCGGTCTACAAAGACGGGAATATTTTCGTCCTTCATTTCGTTGAGCCTTTGGACGAAATTTTACCTCAAGACGACACAGAGCCAGCGAACCAGAAGGACGAAAGCGACCAACAAAATAAAGATCTCGTCGAAGAAGGCATTGAAAAAAGCGAGATTGAAGGGACAGAGAAAGAAAACGTAAAAGAGGGCCCCAAGGAACCAAAACCGTTCTGTGACTTTAGCTCCTTTGTAGCACAGTTCAGTGACGGGATGATTTTGACCCATAGCGGATATGGGCCTCTTGGCTCCCTTACTGATAAAGAGGTCAAAGAGACAGATGTGACTTTGATAACGACTATCGCTGTTCCTGAGGGAGGGGCTACTGGACATGGTACACCAAGCCCTCAACCTAAAACAGGCTCTCCTAAAGCTAGGAAGAAGATGGAGGAAGAAGCAAAGAGGTAGGTGATGGAGTTTGAGATTTTACGCTGTCGTTATGCCGTGTTTAAGATCTTAAGAATATTTTATTTGTAGTGAAGAACGTAGTGGGTTGATGATGATGATGATGATGATGATGATGATGATGATGATGACTAAGGATGATGGAAATAATGATGAAGATGGACCTCGAGGTTTTAGAAAATGTTCCCTGTCTGCTCTGTGTGTAGAAAACATCGTAAGAATGTTTAGTCGATATTGAAGAACGATTGTATTCACGTGCGTGTGTGTGATGCTGACCAATGATGATGATGAGGACGGACCTTGAGATGTTATGCAATGTTTCTTGTCTTTACGGTATTTGCTTGATAATGAAGGATGGTACATTCATATGGGTAGTTGATGATTGGGATGATGCTGATGATGAACATTTAAAATCCTCATATAGAAGAGAGGAGCTTTCGACTAGGTGATGATTGTTGATTTCTCTTGAAATGGTAATGATGCGGCCGAAGTGGTAATGATGTGCACTAGTGGTGGCGGATGTAATGATGATATTGCTGATGATTAATGATGATCTTGATGATGAGGATGACGATAATATTGATGATACAATACAAGATAAATATCCAGGGTTATATTTCTGTACAGAATGGAAGAATTGCTTCAACAGCAAGAAGAAGAAAAACAACGCCTCGAAGAAGAAGCCAAGAAACGCGCTGAGGAAGAAAAGAAGAAAAAGCCTTTCCAGCACATGTACATCACGTGCCCTGACGGTCTTCATGTTGAGTATTTCAACGATGGTACCTACGCAAGTGTAGATGACAAGGGAGGGGTGGGTGTTAGACAAAGGTATCCTATCAAGGGACTTGGGAAACAAGAATGTGAAAAAGTACGACAAAAACCCGCCATGGAAGAAGTATCAAGAACAATATTGACCAATGGAACTGTTATTAAGGTAGATGAATGATTTTGGGAATAAGCAAAACTTTTTGTAATGTTAGAAATTTCCTATGAGCACACGGTACAAATTCCGCGTCATGGCCTTGTCGTTTTCACATTTATTCGGAATCTCTTCTAGTGATGATACTGCTGATACTGCTGATGGTGATGATGATCATGATCATGATGTAATCTGTACTTCAACTTTTTTGTGTAACGTTACGCACAACACAGTTGCGCACAACAGTTGCAGGGAGAGAATAGAATTTCAACCTTGCATCTTTCGCTGAATTGAAAAGGGGTGGATGGACACTCGGGGTAAAAAATGGTACCGTATGTACAGCCGTTCAGCATATCAACGGACAGGAGAATACGTCTTGGTTACATTATTTTTCATTTTTCTTCACATTTCAGTTTATGAAAGACGATGGCATACAAGTCCTTTTCCCTGATGGAGCAACCAGTAGATGCCAGCAATACCCCTCCACCCCTCCCCAGAACACGACAACCAATACCCCATTAAACAAACCTCCCGAGCCCTCCCCCGTAAAGAAAACACTTCGTGCCGGATCATCGCAGAAATCCTCAGAGGAACCAGCCCTCCCTACTGCGTCCATACAGGAGAAAGTTCCACAGTGGATAAGTACTGGTATTAGAGGAGCAAGAATTGGTACCAAAGAGGATGGAACTGTCGAGTCGATTGATGGAGTACTGTATTCAACGGCCACATGTCCAGAGAGTGGACAGGTACGTATAAGTGGGTGGTGCCACGTGTATGTCACGTGCTATGTCATGTAGTGTCAAATGTAGATCACGTGCTTTTTATTCATACCTTGGCATGGTTGAGCAAACTCCTCTGTGGGGTGTTGTATTCAATGCCCACGTGTCCAGAGTGTGAATTTGTCTGTATTAGTGACGTGGTGTCACGTGTATATCACGTGCATTTGCTGTAATGTCAAATGTAGGTCACATGCCCTTGAGCATGTTTGAGCAAAATCCTATATGGAGTATTATATTCAATACCCGCGTGTTCAGACAGTGAACCTGTTTGTATTAGTGCTACAACTTAGTGCTACATTGTATGTCACGTGCCCTGTGATGTAGTGTCAAAATCACGTGCCCTTCGTTATTTGTAAAAAGGTTGTTACATGCATTATCACGTGCACTATGATACAATTAGATTTGGGGAACTTGATCCCAAGCACTACATGAAAGGTGCTCCTCCTCCACTGAGTCAAAACCCTTACATTTTATAGACAATTTTTGAAAGAAAAATTACTCCTTTCAAATAAAATGGTGCCTTTTCAAAGACAGTTCTCATCGACTTATACTCAACGCCAATACTCAACTCGTAAAATCTCTACCCTGTGTCTACACTACATTTCGTGACATCTCAACCCATTTTTGTCTCCAGCGTAAAAAGCCATTCCTTTATTATAATTCCCGCCTGAAAAAGGTACCTCCCTTAGGATGGGCCCTCGTTGCAAGAAAATTTGCATTATGTGTTCGGGATCTAAATCTAATCTTTCGTTTTCAGGTTCTACACACAAGAGAAGACAACGTGGTTACGGTCGAACACCCTGATGGGACCCTCACCGTCGAACACGAAGATGGCACCCGTATCACTACGTTCTACCACCAAATAGAACGCCAAACCCAGGTCCCAGACAACGAAACAGGAAAAGAGGCTCAGTATGATACATACAGAGGAAAGTTTGTCAAGGTTGAGTGTCCTGGGTTTGCTACTTTGGTGTTTAATTCTGAGGAAGGTTCATGTGGGACGGTATTTGGTAATGGTGTTAATATAGAGACTTGTGCTGATGGTACAACTACTGTGGATAGAGTGGATGGATCACAGCTTCATATCGATAGTAAAGGTGAATACATTTTATAATTGGTATATTACGCGCTTTGATTGGTCGAAAACCATGTATTATTATAGTACACACGCATAGATGACGTCATTGAATCTTACGCGCGGTCTGATTGGTTGAAATGTTTCAGTATATATTATATAAAACAAATAGATTCCATTTTGCCGTGGGTAATTATCTCAATAAATGCACAGAAGACGTCTAAATGTGGTGAGAATAACAGTCACGCCACTCACTTTGTCTTTTCTTTTTAAAAGACAACGCCGTTTCAGCCGTTTCAGTACGGACCGCAAAAACGGTGGGAAAAAACGTTTTTTTAATCTGGATTATTGTGGACTACCACGCCCAATTAAGACAACAAACGAACAAACAAACAAACAAACAAACAAGTAAACAAGCAAGAAAACATCGGAATTTACTTACCATATTCTAAATCAGGCTTAGTCTGGTGTGCAGGCATCTCCGAAAACGCTGGCACAGTAAATCAAGCTCTGAAATAATGACGTAAAACGTGACCGTTTTCCATAAAGTTACCTAGTTCTACAACTACAATAAGAACTCTAACCAACAATTCTGTATTATTTTCCAGGTGTAGTCTCGTTTGCTCCCCGCCAGCTTGCCGGCAAAGTCGATCTTGCAGCACGTGAGCCTGCAGTCGAACCTAAAGAGACTCCAGCAGGAATTTACGTCATGCGCAGTACACAACAACTTTGTTGCGAGCTTAAAGATGATCGAGGGACTAGCTTTAGTGTCATGTCTAATGGAAACACTTCTATTGACAAGAACCCACCACAGGAATCCCAAGACAAATCGACTGAACCAACTGGTCCTCTAACAACCCTTGTTCCACGTTATTTTATTGTAAACTCAGACGGTTCCGGTTTTGAGCTCCTACGTCACTGTGACGTGAGTGAGTTTTTGTCCAAGGCTGAAAAGGACCCTGGTACTGCTGTACTTAGGTCCCCTGTAGAGGGACTGCATCAAGCGACGGGCTTGACGGTATTGAGGCCATACACAGGTGT
This sequence comes from Telmatactis stephensoni, assembly GCA_029948255.1. NCBI lineage: Eukaryota > Metazoa > Cnidaria > Anthozoa > Actiniaria > Isophelliidae > Telmatactis > Telmatactis stephensoni. The sequence goes on from JALIZF010000688.1 coordinate 44,541, forward strand.
GTAGCATTTTGAACAGCAGTGTTCACCAGAGATTGTCAACAGACTGCTTGATAAGAATGAGCTCTCACTGCTTAGAGGACAGTGTAGAAGCAAGGGTGGCCGAGCGGTGAGAGCGCCAGTCTGTCACCTCTGTTGTCCCAGGTCGATTCCCTGACGGGGCATCACATGTGACTTGAGGTTGTTTGTCTGTCTGTCTGTCTGTCTGTCTGTCTGTCTGTCCAGTTTGGTCCTCCAGTTTTCTTCCCTCAATAAAAACAAAGTAGTGAGCTGAGAATTGTGTGTATATAGAGTATTAAAATGTAGGGGTAGTGTATGTGAGAGAGTACAGTGTCGATCCCCGACCCCCTCAAGATCTCTCAAATGTAATGTTCTATCGTTTGTCGTGTGGTGTGGAGAGATGGGACATAGGGTTTAACCTACCTGTCAAAGATGATTTGAAGGCCAAACCAGTTATAGGTATTAATACAAAGGAAGTACTTCCTCATCAATTATTTCATGACCCTGAGTGTTGGTCTGGACTGGACTCCAAGCTCGTTCTTCGTCCTTCGAAAGTCCGACGATGGCTTAGTTTGAGGGGTTAGAGATTTGTGTTTGTGTTGGCAGAGATATCCGTATCGTACTTACGACAAAATGACGGCGTAATACTTGATTTATAATATTTGTTTTAGGTGGCGTTAGTAATATTTGGTTGATGAAGAAAGACGAAGACATTCTTATACCGGAGGCTTTAAGAGAACGTGATTTCAGGGCATTCCCAGCCCATGAGGAAAAACGTCCTGGTCCTAAATTCGGCACAAATGTTGGTAAGAAACGTATTCTTTTCTTTTCTTTTCTTTTCCCCTACTTTGTGGACCTTTACTATTTGAGCTTGTCAACCTCGTTGCCGTTGGGACTTACTTCGAGTCATTTCGTTTTATTTCCTCTCTATAAAGGGAGTAGAATACGTAGAAGGGAAGGGGAGGGTAGGAGAAGAAAGGGAAGAGAAGGGAAGGGAGGGGAAGGAGAAGAGAAACAGGCCATAGGGAAATAAGCTAAACACATTGACTCAAATAAAGTTGTTATATGTTTGTGGTTGGGATAATCTGCAGTTGGATATAATGTGGGTTGATACAGCGGCGTTCTAATTATCACATTGTTATTTTAGGTGCTGGAGTGAACGTTGGCTCTGTTTCAAAGAAAATAACCGCTCCACCAACAATCACCTGCCCGCGAGCCCTGGAGCTACGTCAACTGATTCAATACAAACCACTCACTGATGAACAGAGGCAAATTATTGTCAAGTCTTTGAAAGAATATGGAGAGTACGTTGCTAAGAGACAAGAGAAACTTGACTCGATTCTACCACAGGAACCCCGTGAGGAGAGCGAGAAATTGCGCGCGGAAGAACTGGAATCGAAAGTAAGTCTAATATCTGGACGAGAGGATGGGAGGGGAGGGAGAGGAAATATTTATGCCAGTCAGCTCTCATTCTATCCTCTTGAGAGAACTAATGTTTTGTTTTATTATTTAGATGACAGATAAAGTGGATGAAGGTGGTTCAAAGCCTGAGGCTGTAGAAAGTGATCAAGTGCAGCAACCAGTAGAAGACGAGCAACAAACAAACGGGATACGTGAAGCAGTAGACAACTTGACTAGTAAGTGGATAAACGTGTTTTGGTGTGATCTAAGCGCTTAGATGCAAAAGACTGCACTAAGACTAAACCAAACTATCCAAAGGCCACTGATATTTTCACTACCACCACCATTGCCGTCGCAGCCGTCGCCGTCGTTGTCATCATCATCATCATCATCATCTTTGTCAACACCATCACCATTAGCGTCATAATCACTTCCATTGCCAAAAGAGCAGTTTTCGTACGAGCGTGACCGTGCCGTACCGTGACCGTGTCAGTGCCATGTTGTCTATAAAACATTTGAATTTCCTGTCGTAACCCTACCGTGCGGTGTCCGTGCCATTTTCTCAGTCATACACTGCTCTATCATCCGAATGCTTAGGATCAACATGTATTAGAAACAAAGCCAACACAATACTTTTATCATCACCACCACTACCAGTCTGTGAATAGCCTTAGGGGAAAAGGGGTGGGAAAGCCTCTCCCTCCCCTCCCCAAGCCCCTTTCTCCCTCACTTCCCCAAGCCCCTTTCTCCCCCCTTTCCCTCCTTCCCTGAGGATGTTCACAGGCTACACCTCTACCACTGCCATTATCATCCTCAAACTGTCAGGGTAAAAATAACCAATTCATCGTTCTCCATGTGCATTTGTCTGCCTTTTATCCATTCAGGTGAATTACAGGCTGACGCTGTCAGTCAAAAGTACGTTGAGGCAATCACACCCGCACCAGTCCCTGCTCCTCCACCACCGCGCTGGAAAAGGTCGAGATCGGAATGGGAACGAGACAAGATTGAACTGGCCGAACTGGAGTATGGGAAGAATGCACTGAAAAACCACAAAGTACCGCCTTACTTTGAAACATCTGAAGGTCAGTAGAATTGTTGGGGGAGGGGAGAATTTATTTCCACAGGGAACCCAAAAATTGTTTGCTTATCCACAGGCAGCCCAAGATGAAAAAACTGAGCACGGGAAATCAAAACTAAGACTTCACTTTACTCATTTCAGGTCAAAATTTCCTACGACATGAATATAGAACTGATATAAATATGGACGCACTAACCTCAAGACTAGCCGAACAAACCCGTCACCCTCCCCCAGGGGAAGGAAGTGTACCAGACACACCCAGATCTAACTCAGGTGAAATCCAAAAAACTTTGCTAGAGTTTACAAGTCCGGAAGTACCTCAGCAGAACGGAAGTAACTCTACCAATAATGACGCAGGTTCACCAACAGCGAACGGAAATACTTTGTCACCTAATAATCTACGTCCTACCAACCCCACCCCTGCTCATGCTACGGGCGATGGTACCCCTACCCCCCTAAGACCAAACAATCCAACACCTGCGCATGCGCTATCGAAGCCTGTGAATGTCAGACCCAGTAACCCCACGCCAAAACAAGCCGCGAATCAAGAACTGGCGACTAGTAATGATTCGCCGAATTTTGATGAGTCGACGCAGTGGAGGAGCAACTTGGAGTCAGTGCAGGAAGTTGTACAGCCCGAGGAGAATGATGGGATGGAACGGGGCAACGACTCTGAAAACAGCGAGTTTATGACTGATACTCGTAAGTATCTCAGTTATAAGAAACAATTTGTCCTACTTTCGCAAAAGTCTTTTTCGTGGTTACACATAGGCTCGTTCTCCAGCCGTAAAAGTTTGTGTGCCTGCGATACTCAGAGCATCAGCGGTTTCACAAAGATTCTTGGTTCATACAAAAGAGGAGTTCTATATTTACATAGTTTTCTACTATGTTTATCGATGTTATGTAAAATTTCAGCTGGTAACCCTAAAACTGGTCCTAAAAGTTTGTATGTGGATGTGGCAGGAGTAGAGAGAAAGGAGAAAGTCAAACTACCAGCATCTATACTTAGCGCAAAACCTGGTGCCTTACCTAATACACAGGTAAATCATCATCATCATCACCACCACCACCAACAACAACAACAACAGCAACAAAAACAACAACAACAAAAACTTCTCGTTCTTTCATTTATATTTAAACTTTATGCCCACAAAAACATTCTTAACAACAACTCGCAGTACACTAAAAACTAACCAACTACCACTATTAACCACTATGAACTATAATTTCCCCGCTCCAAGTTTCTGGAACATATGCCCCTTTATGTTTTGTCCTTCTATTTAGTAACGCCTCGTGTGCGTCTAAAATTCAATAGACACTGGATGTTGATGATTTTGTTCTCTGTACCTAAAAGTTGAACTGTTATTCCCTTCTTATTCGTTATAAAATAGCCATTATATAACGCGCGCTCTTATTGGCCGAAGGACGCGTATACTGCGAACTCTAAATCTGCACACAGCCCGCGCGCGCACTTTTCGAATATTTTGTCAGTGTAAACCTGGAATGAACACTGAATTTGCTCGAAAACAACGCATTTTATAAAAGAAATAGAAAACTTGCCCGCTTTGCTGTGTGCAGATTTAGAGTACTTGGGGATTGATCAGAACACTCGGCTACGCCTCATGCTTCTCTTAACACTTCTCTCGTGTTCTGATCAATCCCCGCGTGATCTAAATTTGCACACAGCGCGCACACGCGTTTTCTATTTCTTCAATCTTTTCATATCACGATTCTTTTTCTGATCTTTTTCAGTTCTCAGAGACAGAAGACCCTGTGCGCAGGCGCGTCAATACCGTATCCGTTGCTGGTGGCAACAAGATTGCTCCAGGTCGCATAGAAAGTCTACGAGGCTTCGAACTCCTCCCCCCTAAGGTCGATTTTGGTGTCCTTAAAGAAGGCTGTACCTACATACACACCGTGTTAATAAAGAATGTTGGGATTGATAGCTGTCGGTTCAAAGTCAAGCAGCCTCCACCATCAACTGGTTTACGTGTGCTGTACAACCCTGGACCGGTGAGTTTGTTGTATCACTTCAGTACCTTTGCTGTAACTCAGGGTAAAGTCCAAAGTCAAGCTTAGTCTTCTCTAAAAATTCTGTAGTACGAAGCCCTGAAGTAGTTGGTACCTGCCAATTTAGTTGATACTTGTCAATTGATAGTCACCTTCTCAGCCCTTTTAAGGCTTGTCACGCAATGTTGGGCGAGGGAAGGTTGCGTGACGAACCTTAAAACATTTGTCTACAGATAGTGTATTTTATATTGTAATTTGCTTCAACGATAGTTGCCCCCTGACTTATCAGACTCACTAAGAATCCCCGCGAAAGTCTTTGGGTGTTTTTCTCAAAGCGCGCGCTATATTGACTTTATAAGAATGTTGTTTTAGCTTTTCGGCGCTTTTGCAGAAACTTCCGCCGGTGTTCTCTTTATCAATACTGCTCGTCGATAAAAAGGCCGCAAGTTAGAGTAGAGCGATCTTAATACAGACTTTTCGTGGATTTCGATTCCAAGGAAGATTACGCACTTCTGATACACCCATATTTTTCTTATGATATTACATTTAAGGTAGTTTCGGAGCCTTAGTTTTCATCAATGAATTACTTTAAAATCTAACGACAATTTATTCAATAAACATGGTTTATTTATTCATTAAACTGAAAAAGGATAAGTATGGGTTGGAAATAAAAAGAAAAAACGCGCGGGCTCACCGTATTATTTCAAGAGTTAGAGAAGCACAAAGGAGAAAACTCTCCGATTAGGTACACCGAATATCACCCCATTTCAGCGTTGGTCTCGCCGGTCTCTTTGATAGATAAGATTCATCAAATTTTAAAAATTTGAGCTTTTGTACCTACATCCCGCAGTGTACAATATTGTTCGATAAAAATTTACCAAAATTAGCTGATAAAATCTTATTTTTCTACATCAAGCGCTCTCGTTAGTGCCCAGACTCCCCACAGTAAAACATCTGTTCTTTCATAAATGTGCGTGCGTGAAAATGCGCGGGGAGATGCGCAGTAGCAAAGGTCTGGAACTACCTTAAAGTATTGGCCCGTATGATTGGCTGTAGACTGAAACCACAAATCGTAGTTTACCACCACAGGTAGCCCAAAGAGTGAAAAGACCAGTTCAACGGGGATTTCACTGTATTTGTTTTACTATCGCTTCAGGTTGCAGCTGGTATGAACGCTAAACTTGACGTTGAGATCTTTGCAGTAGCTGTGGGTGTGGTTGGTGAGACAGGAGTTGGTCAGGTGGGACATCACGTGGAAATCGTCACGGAGACTGACGTCATCTATCTTCCTGTTTATGCAAATATCCTTTTAATGTTCTATAAATAACTCGATGCCTTCTAGGAGGGACTGAGACGAGCGTCACGCGGTGTGACGTGTTCACGTACACGGAAAAGAGGGTCTCAATGGGGTTAACCGTCAAACGACCTAAATCTTACTCCGTCAAGCATCAAATCAAAGCTGCAATTTAACCGTTCAGCGTCAAATACATTAACCGTCAAGGCCGGGAAACTCACTGTGAAGCAATATTTCTTCCATGCAAATGCCCGTATCCGAAGACGTACTGAAAGACGTATTCAAAGGCATAATAACAAACTGCTATAAGATTCATAAGACGTCATACCAAGTCCAAAACCGATCCTTCACTATATCGAATTTCGCCTGCATCAGATTATTCATTATTTTTCAAGTCAAAAATCAAACCCCATTATATGATCCATGACGCATAAAGGCTGGTTCACACTAGCGTCGGATTCGGAATCGGAAGCAGAAAACAAAGGAAAAGACAACAGAGTTAAGTCAAGCGTGTGACATAAGACATCGACATAAGCATCGCAAGAAGCATAAGACCAAGCATAAGCATAATCAAAGACAAAGGAAGGAACAAAGAAAAACACCTTTCTTTTGTATTCTAATCCCTAAATTCTTTGTTGTTTTCTTACGATTCCGATTCCGATTCCGACGCTAGTGTGAACCCGCCTTAATAGCTAATTTTGTAAATATTATTTATTAATTATCACTTAATATCAATATTTAATTGGCTTATTTTAACCGTCATCAAAACACCGATTTTTTAAACGTTAACCCATATTGAGATCCTCGGAAAACGGCAGACAGCAAAGAGGACCGCGTGACCTGATTTTTTGCGTCAGGCGTTGCCGTTTAAACGCGTTATCTTTGTCGTAAACGCGTAAAGTCACGCTAACGTTTACGTTCCAAACGCGCAACGTCAGATGCGAAAAAAGCAGGCCGCACCCCCTCCTAAGATGACTTTTGGCCCTTTTCTTCTCTATATTTTTCCAAAATATCATCTGAATAGTTTCCAATTTCTATAAGGCTGCCCCTCCCCCCCTGAAAAATAATCCTGGGTGCACCCCTCCCTGAAGAAAATCCTGGTTCCGCCCCTGGTGTCGTCTCGTCATGCGACTCTCCCGAGACGCAACGGAGCCTTTTATGACGAGACTAAATAATGCGTATAGGCTTAAGAAGTATATATTGTTTAGTTATATTCTTAACATATTGTACCTATTATGACGTCATATGAGTACGAGAATCGCTATGGAGACCAGGAAAATGGTCTTAGTAGTGGAACCATTCGAGTGCCAAACAGACCACCATCACGTGATCCTACAAGGCCGAGAAAGGCTGGGGATTATGCGTTACTTGACCAGACAAACCTGACTTAGGTACGTAACCACAGACGAAGAAACGTATGGCATGGTCATAGAGTGGTTTTCGTATGAGTGGGAACACTGTACGGTTACGATACGATACGGTTACAGCAGGAATTTCGAATGTTTTTATAAGAAACTATGATACTGGTACTTTTACGATACGGTACGGTAAGTTTCCCACTCATACGAAAACGACTCATGGTTAGCTGCTTATAACAGACCCTGGAGTATTTAAAATGTTACCCTATCCAAGGGAAAAACGTTCAATACGAATTGCCCCAAACTACTCTTTATTGGGGGAAAGGTAAGAGAACCCGCACCACTAATTTGGAAGAGTAGATGATAGTGTGGTCTGCTTTCTTTTCTTCTTCTTTTAATATAAAATTGAGTCGTTCCGTATGTTCTTTTTCGCTATTCAAGATGATTGTCTGATAGTGCTTCGACTAGGCGATGCGTTGTATGAATAAATTCGGCGTTTATTCGAGAGCCGCGCTTATGAATTTTGCTCTTAGATGTGGCGCTTTTAACGGGGACGGCGCTTAAACGAGTAAAGTCCATTCACTCATACAATTCAATACAATTGACAATCTTTTTTTCCATTTTCCACAGTTCCATTGGCATACGGTACTTCAAGTTTTTCATCAATGGTTGTAATTTTGTGTTGAAAGTTTTATAAATAAAATTGTACATACTTGGAATATGGTATTTGTTCTTATACCACACCTTTTTGTAGAGGGTCAAGAACTTGCTACACGAGCGAGCTTGCTCCCGTAACACGCTCGTGGAGCACAGCTCCCTCGTGTATACCAACGATTTCACGCAAAAAAATTGGTTGCACAACAATCATTTTGCTTCCTACTCGTGCTCCCTGATATTAAACTGGTTAAATGTGAGGGAGCAAGCTTCTGGAGCAAATTATCACATGCAGCAAGCTCCCGCAGCATACTCCCTTGTGTGTACTGGTTGTGCAAAATTACCAAGGAGCGTATTGCGTGAGCAAGCTCCCTCGTGTGTATCAGCCTTGATCAGCGGTTTTCCAACGACTAAAAACCGTACAGCACGTTCATAGCAGGAATTTCATCATGACACCGACAGTCACGGAACGGTGCACTGATTAGAAATGTAAAAACAGCCTCGTCCGCACTATTTTCAAATTAAAACGAATCTTTCTTCAATTTATCAGTTTTGACATCCCGTCTATCTAAACAATCTCTAGGCATGATCCTTATTACTAATGAGAGAAGTTGTCGTGTCCATCATCTACCCATCTTGAAGGCTCCACGATTTAAACCCATGGAGCATGCGCAGTAGCATAGTTAAACATTTGCGAGTGAGTGACTCATTTGCATATTTTGTCCTCTCACAATAACTCGTGGATTGTGCAATCCACGAGTTAAAAATGAATAATAAGCATGCATGCATGATATATGAAAAAAAAACCCCCTAGTATATAGGTAAATTACCTATAGGTAATTTTGGGTTTTTTCATATTAATAGCGGAGCTCCCGCGCGGGCCGAAGGCCCGCGCGAGCGGAGCACCATACCTAAGAAAAAATGGTAACCCATCGAGTTGATTTTTCATGGACACACAGGGAGCCCAACGGCTGTACGTCCGTCCGTACATACATACATACATACATACATACATACATACGTCCGTACGTACGTACGTCCGTGTACATCGCGATGCTGATTGGCTGATTGCTTTTTGGCGCCAACTTGACGCGCGCTGACACTTTGAAAACTGAAAATTTACAAGTTTCCTTGCAGTTTTAACTTGCAAAGCTTAAAAATAGTATTCTCGAAACCTCGTAAAAATTTAGCGATTTTGATGGACATTAATCTGTGCCAATCTTGACAGGTTAAAGCGAAAAAAACCGTACGTTTGAATTTTTTTCGGGCCTGGTGTCGTTTCAAAAACTGCTCGAAAGACGAAAGACACAGAAGATATTTTCAAAGTTGAACGACTTTTTAGTTGGATTCGTAGTTTAAAAAAATTCCTCATAATGAATGAGTCATTGAGGATCGTGTATTCTTCGTTTCGTGAAGATGCCTTCAGTAAAGCTGCTTAAAAATCTAGCCAAAGTTGGAAATAAATCAAGAATCGTCTGCATTGAGCGTGAAACAAGGACCAGTATGCTTCGAAAAGACAACAAGGAAAGCACTTCAAGGTAAAGACCCTGGCCAGAAAATGATATCAAAAAGTCTCTTGTACCTATATTTGATCTTTTATCTTTGATTTGGGATTGATGACTTAAAAAAAAAACCTTTTATGCACGTTGAACTGTGGCCAAGTTTAAAGAAACACTCGATCAAGCCTTACATGAAATGTACAACGACATTTTGTTTTACGGTGAACTTTTTGCACTAGTTCTAATAATGATAAAATTAGTAAAAAAAATTAATTTTGAACTTATTTCAACCCCACTAATGTGTAAATACAGCTCAAGTTTTGGTCTGGAATTTAATGAAACAATTGACAGGAAAAAAAGAAGGAATTTTGCCATGCAAACTAGAGTTGTTTTACTTTATTCATCTGGATGAAGTTGCTCATGCAGTGAGCCCTGTGAAGCCTTAAATACAGACTGAAAATGCTTAATTCCTTGTTTTCTTGTTATTTCAATTAGCTGTTTTTATAATCACTTTAAATTGTATTATCAGTGTAACCTGGAAGAGAAAAGTGGGAGACAAGTATTCACCTAACTAGTGTGTCATTCTATTCTACATTAAATAACAAAACAAAACAACAACAACAACAACCACAAAAAAACAAGATGTCACAAATATAGTGAAGACAGACAAATCAATATAGTCAATATATGTTGTTCTGTAATATTCAGGATGTCAAAAAGGTTTAATTACTTGTATCAATTTAAAAAAATGTTTTGGAGATTTTGCTTTCTATTTCTGAAAATTATGAACCCTTACAAAGTCAGTTATGAAATCTGACAGTGAATCTGAATATTAAAATTTACTGTAACAAAGGTCACTGAGCATACAAGCCCATACAATATACAAACCAAAACCAAAACTTATTTTAAAAATGCTTTTTAAATAATCTTCATTTCAACTTTTTCAATTACCACAGGAAGCCCAATTCATTTGAATCAAGAACATAAAAAAATTAAAATTGAAATTGGAGCTTTGCTTTTAGGTAGTAGTTGTTTTGAGTTGTTTTACAATTTCATCTAAAGTCATGATTAGTGTAACCTGGAAGAGAGAATTCTTGTTTCGTGTAAAGACAACTATTTATCTGTGTCATTCTATTCTACATAGTACAAAAACAAGATGTCACAATACTGTCAAGACAGAAAAATCTAAATATAATATTCTGCAATGTCTAATTGTTTAATTGAGGGATGTTGAAATCAGGTTCAGTATTTATGTGAATGAAATTAGTTTGAGTGAGGGATTTTTGCATTCTATTTCTGAGAATTATGAACCACCACTACTACAAAGTCAATTATAAAATCTGACTGAATCTGAATAAATATAACTGTGGCGACTATATGGCTTGAAAGCCATATAATTCTCAGGAGACTGAAGGGCAATAGTTTTTTCAAACCCTAAAGCAAATGCTATAAAGCTTGATCTATAAATATCTTTATTTCAACTTTTACAACAAAATGCAATCTTTGTTTGCCTATTACCACAGGAAGCCCAATTCATTTGAATCAAAAACGTCAAAAACAAAGTATTTAAAATTATTATTTATTTTTAAAAATGGTAGCTCCGCTATTAGGTAGTACCTAATTTTTATATTATGTCGTATGACTGGCATGAATGGAAAACAAATTAAATGTATCAGAATGAAGAAAAAAAACCTTATCTATTTGAATAAAAGAGCTATATCTGTCGACTATTGGCTGGCTCGTAGCTCCCATGTAAGCGTGAAGGGTTGGAAATTTTGATTAATCATCATATTGAGCTTTTATCATTATAACGGAAATCTATTTACTTGTTCGGGAATCTCATTCACCTGCCATGATATGCTGTCATTGATCATATTGCAGAAATGCGAGCGCAAAGCCCGAGTCGCACGGACAACATTTAACTCATGTGTTCGCAGCGACTTCTTCCCAAGACAGTTACAAGATGTGCATGCGTACGCCACTGCTTCCCTATCCTATTGTAGGGATAAAAAACGTTTCGTGCGAGCCGCTCGACAAATGTTTTACAGCCAAGTAGTTCACAAGTAGTTTTTTGTTCGATTTTTCCCCCTGCATGACTCTCTTTGCTTTGAACGTTTTTTTATTTTTTTGGGTAGTTACAAAGACATGTCCATCTTTTACTAAATAATTCATGGAATTCGACAAAAAGTGCCAAATTACACATCTTTGTAATATGTCTGGAACTGTCATGTCATGTTTCCCAAAATGAAACGTAATCAATGAGCGGAAGAAAATGAAAATTCAGATAGCGCATCAAGTTCAAGTTTTCATTTATTTACACACCAAGAATATAGATATATTTACATTATACATTTATACATTTTTTACAGATATATATTGATATAGAATAGTAAAAAAGAAGTGTATTTACATAAAATAACTGATATAACGCGCGCTCTAATTGGCTATGAGAACACACATTTTCAATCTTTCTCCAACGAAAAAAGAAAACTTCAATTGTACAATGCAATAGGGGAATTTGAGTCCCCCTAAAAAAGTGTGTGCGTGGGGGGGGGGGGGGGGGGGAGTTTGTGTGTGTGCAACTTCCCGTTTCTTTCATCTAAACGATAAAATTGCAATTCGTCTCTCTCAACCTTTTAAAAGTCTGTTGAAGAATAAACTTTTCTCGTATGCCAAGCGTTGGTTGAGGTATCCTTTTACGTAGTATGTGTTTGACGTTGTCACGGTTCATAACATATACTCCCCTGTTCCCTTCATTAGTATGGCGTATCCTTTTTGCACTGGAGTCAGTTTTGAAGGCATACTCAGTTTTGATATATTAGGGACCTTACGCAACGACGACGGAGACGTCAGTGAAGACGGGACGCCAAAAAAGATTAAAGAACAATCGATAACGCTATTTCTTCCGCTTATTCATTTTCATGTGACATTCAGACTTACAATCTTGAAATAAATGAAAATGAAAGATCAGTTTTCCGTGCGAACGAAAAATAAGCTGATTTACTTCTACAAGTTGCCGCTCTCGGTAGAGCGTGAAATCTGGACTTTTCACGTTGTATTTTTGAAGAGTACGGTCGATATCTTTGCAGTTCTACACATTTGCACGTGCATTTATTGTATTTTGTAATTAAAGGCATTGTTTTATGCCGTCGTCGTCCACGTTGCCGTCGTAAGGTCCCTAATAGGGACCTTACGCAACCACGACGGCAACGTGGACGACGACGGCATAAAACAATGCCTTTAATTACAAAATACAATAAATGCACGTGCAAATGTGTAGAACTGCAAAGATATCGACCGTACTCTTCAAAAATACAACGTGAAAAGTCCAGATTTCACGCTCTACCGAGAGCGGCAACTTGTAGAAGTAAATCAGCTTATTTTTCGTTCGCACGGAAAACTGATCTTTCATTTTCATTTATTTCAAGATTGTAAGTCTGAATGTCACATGAAAATGAATAAGCGGAAGAAATAGCGTTATCGATTGTTCTTTAATCTTTTTTGGCGTCCCGTCTTCACTGACGTCGCCGTCTTCGTTGGGTAAGGTCCCTAATACCTGGATGGGTACAGCACACATAACGTTCTACCAGCCCATAGGCGACATGCACCAACAGGTCATGTCAACCTATCTCCCCTAAATGAAGTAGCAATGTACTGCAAAAATGGAAAGACCGTCTCAATATTAGTAAAATATCAAAGTTTCAGCTCATAAGATGTACTACAGGACCAATGCTAGTGAATTTGAGATTGGAGATTTTCACGTTTTGCCCAACGAATCTTAAGAAAATATCTCATCTTAAACGAAAAAAAACCCCTGAAACTTTGCATTTTAACTAATATCAAGGTGCTCTTTCTATTTTTGGAGTTCATTTTGACGGTACTGTTTGATTTATGGGAGACAGAGTCACGTGACCTGTTAGTGCATATCGCCTATTAATAGACTTTTCCCCAAAATGGCTTTCAACCTAAGTTGTAATGATCCCTGAAATACTAAAGAGTGTCTCACATAGGTACTGATTATATGACTGAAATTTAAGCCCGCCTGACAGGGCTGAAATATTTTCGCGATTACATGACAAAATCAGCCCGGGCTAGGTTTCGTCACCTCTTCAAAGCGCATGTTCAATACACATTCCGCTGCCACAATACAGCGTGGCTCAGGTTTTCAGCCCGGGCTGAAATGTTCAGTTGCGATTACATGAAAATTTTTAGCCCGTTTCGCCGGGCTGAACCTTCCAGCCGGTTAGCTTGACCCGGGTTGGAAATTCAGCTCGGGATCAAATTTCTTCATGTAATCGAAAACTTAATTTTATACTAATACATTTGTTGAGGAGATCGGGCTGCAGTTTCAGCAGAAATGTCAGCCCGGGCTGAAAATCGTCATGTAACCGGGCCTTAAGTAACTTTGCAAAAATATAGAAAGTTCTAGTGAACTGAAATCCGCAGAGAAGTGAATTTTTGAAATTTCCTAATTTTACATACAAATCTACGTCTGTGGGTATATCATATACACCAAGCCATAACACAGGCAGCCCAAGCTCTTATTCTGTGGTATTGTATTACAACGAACGATTGTTTTAACGGAACATTAACGGTCATATTTTACATCCTTAAAATATTGTACTTGTGTGAATATAACTGACTTAACTCGATAACATGTTGTGTCATATATTACTTAGCTTGGCCCAGTTTGCAGTCATTTGGGTGAGTTTTCACTGAGTTATCCTTGTTTTGCTCCCCCCACTATAAAGAATCCCAAGGCTGCACACCAGTAGCGACACCGGCCTCCACTCATCTCTCCATAAATCCGAGAAAAATAAAACCACGGCCCAAATTTCCCGACAAAGGCAAAGAAGAAATGCCAATGCTTCGTTCCATTACGCTCAAAGGGCCATTGCTGCCAAAACGTCCACGCTAGATCGAAAATTCTTCCATAATCAAACCACTTTCGATTTTCTCTCAACGCTCGGGACCGACGCCATAGACACCGCCAAGCGCGAATTGTATGACGGTTAGGTTTTGTCACTAGGGGATCCCAGTTAATCAGGGATTTGTGTGCCGAAAGTGGACGCTGCCTACCCCGATTAAGAGTGACAAAACTTAACCGTCATACAATTCGCGCTTGGCGGTGTCTATGGCGTCGGTCCCGAGCGTTGAGAGAAAATCGAAAGTGGTTTGATTATGGAAGAATTTTCGATCTAGCGTGGACGTTTTGGCAGCAATGGCCCTTTGAGCGTAATGGAACGAAGCATTGGCATTTCTTCTTTGCCTTTGTCGGGAAATTTGGGCCGTGGTTTTATTTTTCTCGGATTTATGGAGAGATGAGTGGAGGCCGGTGTCGCTACTGGTGTGCAGCCTTGGGATTCTTTATAGTGGGGGGAGCAAAACAAGGATAACTCAGTGAAAACTCACCCAAATGACTGCAAACTGGGCCAAGTAATATATGACACAACATGTTATCGAGTTAAGTCAGTTATATTCACACAAGTACAATATTTTAAGGATGTAAAATATGACCGTTAATGTTCCGTTAAAACAATCGTTGTAATACAATACCACAGAATAAGAGCTTGGGCTGCCTGTGGCCATAATTAAGAATTTTGGTGTTTTTTTCTTATATTTAGTAGAAATGTACTGTACTACGATACTACGCTACTACGGTACCCAGCAAGTCTACTGTGGTGTTTTTTTCTTATATTTAGTAGAAATGTACTGTACTACAATACTACGCTACTACGGTACCCAGCAAGTCTACTATGGTGTTTTTACTTATATTTAGTAGAAATGTACTGTACTACGATACTACGCTACTACGGTACCCAGCAAGTCTACTATGGTGTTTTTACTTATATTTAGTAGACATGTACTGTACTGCGATACTACGCTACTACGGTACCCAGCAAGTCTACTGTGGTGTTTTTACTTATATTTAGTAGAAATGTACTGTACTACGATACTACGCTACTACGGTACCCAGCACGTCTACTGTGGTGTTTTTATTTATATTTAGTAGAAATGTACTGTACTACGATACTACGCTACTACGGTACCCAGCAAGTCTACTGTGGTGTTTTTACTTATATTTAGTAGAAATGTACTGTACTACGATACTACGCTACTACGGTACCCAGCAAGTCTACGGTGGTGTTTTTTTTCTTATATTTAGTAGACATGTACTGTACTACGATACTACGCTACTACGCTACCCAGCAAGTCTACTGTGGTGTTTTTTACTTATATTTAGTAGAAATGTACTGTACTACGATACTACGCTGCTACGCTACCCAGCAAGTCTACTGTGGTGTTTTTCTTATATTTAGTAGAAATGTACTGTACTACGATACTACGCTACTATGGTACCCAGCAAGTCTACTGTGGTGTTTTTATCTCAGTTATAGTAAACAAAAAACTATCTTTATTTTAATAAGCCTAGGGTCAAAAATTCTCCTATTTAATGAGGGTATCAGATCAACATTATTACCGGTGACCCTGTAGTTTACATAATAGTCCTCAATTAAGAATCCCAACTGGCAAGGAGGCGAATCACATGGCTTTATGCAAGCATGGTCGAGAAACTGAATTTGAACTAGGCGTTGCCCGTGACAAATTCAGCCTCAGCTAGAGGCCAGAGCGGGGACTCGAACTAGGGACTACCAGACTGCGAGACCAACGCTCTGACCACTCGACCACGCCGCCTCCTCATAGTAGAAATTTACTGTATATTCTACGATAATAGAGTCGTTTTCGTATGAGTGGGAACACTGTACGGTTGCGATACGATACGGTTACGGCATGAATTTCGAATGTTTTTATAGACATTACGGCACTGACACGGTCACGGTACGGCGCGGTAAGTTTCCCACTCATAGGAAAACGACTCTATACGCTACTACGATAAAACAAACAATCAATCAAACAATCAATCAATCAAACAAACAAACAAACAAACAAACAAACAAACAAACAAACAAACAAACAAACAAACATAGAGACGATCACCAACTTGTGGGGACCTAACGAACAAACCGACTTATGGGGACTTTATTTTCATAGTCATGATTTTATTGTGATAATAGGGTCAATGGATAGGCCATCAAATCTACTAATAACAAATTCCTAAAAATTCACAAAAAAGCAATTTTAGAGTTTTGGCGAAATACTTGTGGGGACTTAACAAACACTGTCAAAACAGACAATCACCGACTTGTGGGGACTTTTGTGTCCAAGTGCCTTATTTGGTCATCACGTTATAGACATGATTTTATTGTGATAATAGGGTCAAAGGATAGACGAAATTCGAAGAAAGTCAAATTAATTTTAGAGTTTTGGTGAATATTACTTGTGGGGACTTAACAAACACTGTCAAAACAGACAATCACCGACTTGTGGGGACTTTTGTGTCAAAGTGACTTATTTGGCCATAGGCACGTTATAGACATGATTTTATTGTGATAATCGGTCAAAGGATTGACGAAATTCGAAAAAAGTCAATATAATTTTTAGAGTTGTTGGGATTTTTTTTTGTGGGGACCTGACAAACTCCTTTCGGGGAATTGGTCACTGATTAAGGTGACTTGTGGGTACCTTTTTGTTGGAGGTTTTACAATTAAAAGCCATGTATTTCATAAAGATAGACCCTAATTTCGATCTTACTTTTTTTTCTTAAAATTGATGATGGATTTGAAGTAAATTTCTGGCCTCTATTGTCTTTTCATCACATTTTATTAACGTATCTAAGAATTTAAAAAG
>JALIZF010000695.1:0-62471 GCA_029948255.1 Telmatactis stephensoni
CGGCAGGAATTTCGAATGTTTTTATAGACAACACGACATCGACACGGCACGGCGCGATCCGTTTCACACTCATACGAAATGTACTCTACTGTCTTGTGGAAGGGACTACGCGCGTCTACGCCTGTCAAAGCTTAGAAGTGGGATTCCTGTGTGTTACAGTAGAACAAAGGAATTGATTATGATTACCACTCTCTTGTGGAAGTGGCTACGTGTAGACGCTTAGCAGCCTCTTACCTCAGGGACCGCGGAGACGGGGGAGGGAGTGGGGGGGGGGGGGGGGGACTGTTTTTGTTTGAAAACTTTTTTGACTTGGCAATCTACTTTATTTTCAAATACAATCCCCCCTCCAGCGATAATAATCAATTTTAAAAGAGGGAATATTTTTCAAGTTCGAGCAGTGAACTAGTTTTGGCCAATGGAAGTTAAATCAAAGTTGTTAATCCAAAGCGAAAATTGGATCAAAAATGAGGTTTAGGCCTTTATTTGCTCATTTGCTGTATGTTTCTTTATATTCAGCTTGAAAAAGCTTAATCCTAACACAACTTCAAGAAAAAGTCTTTGTACAGCTCAAAATCTGTTTTAAATTGGTATTTTATCTTGGTACATCAGTTTTGAACCGCCCGGTAGAAAAAGGATTTGAGTGTTAATCCAAAACGAAAGTTTGGTTTAAAACTCGCACGAAAGTCTAGTTTTTGGCGCTTTTCGCCATTACAGCTCGTCATTGAAAAAAATATCCTCTTAAATAGAATAGATCTATTAACATATCAATTTCAAAATCAAGCAAATAAACGTAAAATCGAAAAACAAAACATGCAATATAATAGAATTCCGGAAAGACTGCCGAGAAGTCCTAAAGAATAATTAAGGCATAAAAACAATATATGAAAACGACAACCACAAAAAGGCGTATCATATTTGAATGCATCAGTCTTTCAAATTTGTCGAACTTATAAATCTATCTTGAGAGAAGAAATAGTGGTAATTGCATACAGAGAAATCATTGTAACTTCGGCTGTTCGAAAATGAGTTTTGAATTGAGTTAAATAATTTCTATACGCGTTTCAAAATTAAAAATAAGAAAGAAATCTGCGAATGTGGGCAAAAAAACGTGACCCTGAAACGGAGCCTCGTGAACACCCGAGAAATATTAAGAACAGTTTTCATTTTTGAGTATCTAAAACTCATCATCTATAGCAAGCTACTTGTCCTGCTTCCTTATGAGGCCGGCGACTGTTTCTCTAGAGTTTGTTTGCACTTTGATTGGTTGAAAATGACTTGGGATGATTTATTACTTTTCTTCATAACGGCAAAGACAGGTGTTTGGGGATAAAGTCCCGGATTTAACTCGACAACTCTTTTATTCAAATTTATTCAAAGACAGAAAGCAAGCAAAAAAGAGCTATTGACATAAAAGCACCAAAAAATCATGTCGCCCATCGAAAGACGAGAAACATTTGCAAGACGAGAAACGCAGAGTTTCAAAAATACGTCTAAAGAAGTCAAGGATCGAGTGATAATCAACTGCGGAGGGAAAAGATTTCAGCCCTATTTAAACACGTTAAAAAACATTCCTGATCTACCTCTCGCTCGAATAACGGACAACAAAGCAAAGCTGGACTACGATCCTGAAAATGGAGAGTACTTTTTCGATCGACATCCTGCTGTATTTGCTCAAGTCTTGAACTATTTTCAAACTGGAAAGCTTCACTGCCCAAGAAATGTCTGCGGCCCACTTTTTGAGCAAGAGTTGGCGTATTGGGGAATCGATGAACAACAAATGGAATCGTGTTGCTGGAGTAATTATACAAAACATCGCGACGCTCAGGAGAATCTAAAAGCGTTGGATTTTAGACCAAGATATGACGAGGATGAAGGGCTACGAACAATACGTTTGAATCCAAATTTGTCGTTTTGGAAACGACATCAACCGATAGTCTGGGAAATCCTCGATGAACCCTATTCATCGTCTACAGCAAAGGTTGGGTATGATATGAATTAAGGCTTCGCACACACAGATATTAAGTTTCATTCGAAAACACAAACATCAGTTTTAAGCGTTTTCCATATCCTAACATTGCCACAAAATATGGAGCTTTTTTGAAAAGTTCTTTAGAATAAAGCCTTATTTTTCTCAATATTTTACATTTGCGTTGAAAATTAAATATTTGTCATAAATTGCAAATATTGAGAAATGTTTCCAAAATGAGCATGCAATTTCCAATTCAAATAGCCAGTGTTACCCAAGAAAAAATATGATAAATAAATAAATAAATAAATAAATAAATAAATAAATAAATAAATAAATAAATAAATAAATAAATAAATAAATAAATAAATAAAATCACGATCGAACGAACGAACGAATAAATAAATAGATAAATAAATAAATAAATATTTTCTATAGATTAGTTTTTTGAACATCCAACATAAGAAAATAAAATAAGAGCGAGATACAAAATAATTGAATTTAGTTCAAATATGGAAAGATCTTTTGTGATTTAAAGCATCTTTTGGCAATTTTTTACAGGTTTTCGCGTGGTTTTCCCTCCTGTTTATAATCATGTCTATAGTGGTTGTATGTTTATGGACGGTCGACATATTCAAGTATATTCATGAAGTACCAGTTCTTAAAAACCATAGCAACGGTAAGTAACCATAGCAACCGCCACAGGAAACCCAAACTCTTCTTTTTCCTTGTAAAACGCACTTTTATTTAGTAAAATCTCTAAAATTGACAACGGAAGGCAGAAACGGACTAAAGAACCTCCGCATTAAAGAGTTTTTGCTCTTTGATTAGAAATAGAATAAAAAGGCTTTCTCAAACACTGAAAAGATTATGGAGTAAATTAATAAGCAGGAAGCCTTTAATCAAACACTTTTTTATCTAATTGTTTTAATAGTTGTGAGAAGCAAAGCTATTTCTTGTTTAGTTTGAACCACTTTTTAACATGTTTAGCTTGTTGGTGTGGGTATTACTTTAAGAATAGAAATTTCATATATTTTTGTACATTATTAGTCCATATTTTAATATTGAACACCAGAAAATTATTCATTTTGGAGTTCTTCTTCGGATCTCGAAGAAAATTTGTTCTTCGGGTTGCTGTGGTACAATCGAGAGTGTATAATTTTCCTGTACGTAAATTCATATAGTTGGTTCTTATTTGATTTGTAGTTACCACCACTACAGTTCGTCGACTGACCTCATACTACCCCAGAGACGCACTGATGATGGTTGACTCTGTTCTAACGGGCTGGTTTACCTTAGAATTCATCTTACGTCTTATCTTTTGCCCGAGTAAACTCGAGTTTGCCTTGACCCTTCAAAACTGGGTGGACCTATTTGTGCTGATTCCATTGTATCTGATGCTAGCCCTGAAACGGTCAGCAGTTATCGATGTCTTGAATACTCTGAGAGTTTTTAGGATATTTCGATGCTTCAAGCTACTGTACGATCTTCAGATCCTCACCAAGACAGTCAAAGCAAGTAGACACCATTTAATGATGCTATTATTTATACTTATTATCCCAGTTATCGTCTTCTCAAGCCTCGTGCTGTACTCTGAGAAAGAATGGGGTAATACTGACCCCGAACGGGAAAAGTTCAAAAACGTCCCCAACGCAGTCTGGTGGGGGCTCATCACCATGACAACGGTCGGATACGGCGACATGGTGCCCGCGTCGGTGCTGGGTAAAATAATTGGTGGTATCGCCTCCATCTGCGGCGTCATCATTTTGTCCACTTCAGCTTCGGTGGTCGGAAGTACGTTTTCACTGTACTACAACTTGGCGCAGGCGCAGATGAAGATTCCAAAGAAACGAAGAAAAATTGACGTGGAATTTCAGAGTCTCCCAACAGTGCTTGCGTGCCGGTCAAGCCAGGCTGACTCGACTGTGACGTCATCGGACAGCGGTTACCAAAGGTCACCTAATAGACTTCAGATTTGCGACAGAAATAGCTTTGCGTTTGAAGGAAACAGTGGACATTTGGGTCCCAAAGTTCCGTGTGTCTGTACTTGTACAAGGGAGAAAGATAAAGAGATAACAGCTACTGCTGTTTCCACCTCTCTGGCAATGACGCAAATGTCCGCCACATCGCCCAAACCTGCCATGACGAGAAAAGCGAGTATTCGAAGGGAAAGTATTCTCGTGTAATGCATTTGATCGACGCGCATTGACCATACTGTATGGGCGTACAGAATATCAATCACGTACGCTAGTCTGAGCTTTATTAATGAACTTTAATTTGATCATTGATTGTGCTTGACTCAAAAATTGTATTTATTTCATATATCATCAATTGAGTACAATGGAGCCTACTGTAATCCAGCTAACTACAAGATCACAAAGGCTACAAGTCGAGCGCGATCTGGCCTAGTAAAGGTGTCGACGATATGGCCACTGAATTACTTTTAAAAAAGTTGCGTGTTTTCAAATTATAATTAAGTACTGATTTTCAAGAACGTTGGAAGCAGAAGCAACATATACAGACTCCAGTGTTGCATTTCGCAAAAAAAAAAGACAACGAGCAGTACGTTACTGGACCTGCGAATGTTGCCTCACAGTTCTGCTTCCGTCGTCTGTTAAAACCAGGCTTAATTAAGACTGAAGACGCCAAGTTATTGGGGTTTCAGAATACAAGAATATCAAATTTGCCATGCTTTCAAAGCCTGTTTAGTTTCAGTAATTGTTTGTATCGTTTGCTATTCTCGATTAAGTCACTGTTTTTGCTACCACGCACGCGATTCACGGCAAAAGTGTGACAACATCTGAAATAAGAAACAAATGCAATGCCCCAAACAATTTTGGTTCAACATGTGCTTATAGCAATTTTCTAAAAAATAGTCATGAAGTTTTATGTTCAAACTCTATAGTCGTATAGGACATTGCTGCTTTTTAGCTTAACATCATATCACTGCCTAGACTTGCTCCAAGTCTCGCTCGTTGATGTTTTCCGTTGTTTGGACTTCCTGTGTCGTTATTCGGATTCTCGGTTTACGAGCACTCTCCGAGGGGAGCGGCCGAGAATCCGAATAACGACACAGTAAGCCCAAACAACGGAAAACATCAACGAGCGAGACTTGCATGGAGCAAGTCTAATCACTGCCCCATGCAACTCGACGACAACAGTGTCCTAGATAAGCACACACAATTTCCTGGAGCCAGTTGTACGAAGCCTGGATAATAAGCGCTTATAATTAAATCCTTATCCAGCGGATATAATTTATAGCTCTTATCCGGTGGATAACTTATCCAATCTTTGTACAACCGGCTCCTGGTGTTCATATTGTATAAATCCTGTGTAATTATAGCTTTGTAGAATAACTACAATCAATTAATTGTACAATATATTCCCGTACACAATTCGTTTTCGTATAAAAACGCGTACGCATGCATACTTTTCGATGCGTCATGGCCTTCCATCTTTAATATAAGAGGTGTATTTCTTTTGTCTGACATGCGAACACAGAGAAAACGTTTTCATCTGGATAAGTGTGAAGGCCGTCTTAGTTTATAACTTGTAAAAATCTATCGCTATAGCTACACGTTATCAGTGCTGTATTATTGATTGTATCGCGTATTCTAAACGAATTATAACCTCGGAGTATAGATATGGATGGTGACAAAATAAAGATAATTTAAGCAATTATCTAAAATTATTTGATAATTCTCCAAACTAGAAAGTGATCTCACAAAGGGGAAATGGTCCACGCAACCTGTCCCTTATGCCACTGACTTCTCAAACCACTGGTATTCAAGGCTACAAAGTTACAACTCAAATAGGACCTCAAGGTGATGTTAGACAAGACGATGGTTTTTAGCGCAGCATAGTTGCTTAGTGTAACATGACGTAGCAATGTGAATTACAACATGTTTGCCATCTGTTTATTTAATCCCAATGTGCCATGTTACACCGAGACAACTTTTAATGCAAAAATCCTGGGCTAAAGTCCTCTAGTTTAATATCATCTTCAAGCGACGACGCTGATAGCCCGAGTGCGTTCTTGGTACGTGCTTCTACGGTCGTTTTTAAGGCCTAAAAACGCATGGCTACCGTAGCGGAGTTACATTTTTACAAACCGCAGACCTCTAGCTTAGGCCCTGGATTTAACCGATGTTGATGTGAATTATTGAAACGTGTTCCTACAAAGTTTGGCCATCCAAAGAATTTACGTAAGCATATTCCATGGAACATCGTCTAGTAAAGGCCTTAGAAGACCGCTAAATACCCATAACACATGATGCACAATTTCTTGTAGCTTTTTATGCAGCATTGCGCGCTATGTTGCACCGTGTGTCCACCAATACAACAGGTGTGCGCAACAGCTGCAGGTTCAGAATCGAGTTCTACTTTTGTAACTTTTTTGCGACGTTGCGCGCAACGTAGCAGGGGTGGATATACCGTGCAACTGTCTTGCGCGCAACGTAGCAGGGGTGGATATACCGTGCAACTGTGTTGCGCGCAATATTTCAGGGGTGGATATACCCTGCAACTGTCTTGCGCGCAATGTTACAGAAAAATTTGCATCGTATGTCCTGTCTTACCTTGTCTTTTCTTAGTTTTCCTATAACAGTAACTTACAAAGAAACTACTGCATACAACCTTAAACTAGCTCACTACGTCTACAGTGTACGTCCAGGCTCATAGTGTCATTATGGATTTGAGTTTTCTGGTGAAGTGACCAGGGGAAAGAGGTCAATTCAGTAAGTTATTCATTGAGGCATTGGAAGACAATGGTGTAACGTATGATATAGTCGTTACGTTGACGCACGTTACGAATCCTCAGAGAGGTACGTAGCGTTCAAATACACTATCAGAAACGTAACGCCTACCATAACCACCGACAGAACGAAGAAAACTCTGTTGAGAAAAATTGCTATATCTTGCCATGTGGGATGATCAAATTCCTTGGATTCAAACTGATTGAAAGCAGCGGGTATGTCAGTCGGGGCGTCCATATCGTCTTGGTTGCCAACGCCGTTTGCTATGGTCTTTGCATGAGGCTCCATAGCAGATCTACAAGGAGTCTTTCCTTTCCATGGACAACAGCAACAGTAAAGTTTCTGCAGCCAGACATACGGTTCTCCGGTTCCGTGGAAGCATCGTAAGATAACGATTGTAGCAAGGAGAATAGCCGCGCTTTCTCCTATAGTAACAACAAAGAGTAAACCAGTAACAGGTACTTGGTTGGAAGTCTCTGGAAGAACTTCGGCGATAATGAGTAGATACACCATCATGGCGAGTAGCAGTGTTGTAATAAAACCAATTCTTTCTCCACTCTCACTTGGAATGGAAAAACTCAGTAGAGTCAAGATGCACAATATAGCGCTTGGGGTGATGAGGTTCAAAACAAAGTAATGGGGCTTTCGGTTTAGGATGATATCAATTCGCACCGTAGGGAATTTTTCGCTACAGCAGCTTTGCTTGATGTCTGCGCGATCATATTTAATGTCTTGTACCGTCCATTCACCACTCGTTGCATAATTATCTGAAAATGAAGATTGAATGAATTATATTATAATTGAAATTTCTTTTTTTTAAATCATGCATTCATCATTTTACAGGTATTTTCAACGAATTTTTGAGAAATCTTAGCAGGAAAAGAATAATTAAAGTGTCCACTTTAATCCGTTCAGACATCAAATCCATTTGTTTGTACCCTTTGCAAATAGCTCCCATAGATCCTACTGGTTGCTGTTCCAATTATCTTTGTTTTGTTCGTGGCATGAACAAAAAAAAGATAATTGGAACAGAGTTCACCAGCATTCATTTGCGTAGCTCCCTCTGATCCTTACAGTTGCTAGTGGCCTGGTAGTTGTGGTGTTTTTCCTCTCTTCTCCTCTCGAGCTTCTTTCTCCTATTCTAACTAGCATATGTGGCTGACCCTCAGGAATAGGGAAGGGGAGGGGGAGGGGAGGGAATCGAGGGAGAAAGGTGAGGGGAGTGGGGGGAGGGGGAGGGGGAGGATGGAAACTTCTTTCTAGTCCCACTCTCTTCCCCCTCCCATATCCCACTGGTCCCTCTTCCCAAGGGCTGGCCACGCTAGTCGTAGCTTTCTCTGCCCTTATTCTACTTCTCCTACTGGCTAAATTTTCCCTTCTCCTTCTTCTTTCCTCGCCTTTCTCTTCCCCCCTCTTTTCTCAAATCCCCTCAAATGTCTCTTCTCTCTTGCCTCTTTCCTGTCACCTGCTTTCCTCCATAAGCTAAGGTTTCTTACCTGCTTTATTAAGTTTTTGTGATCCAAGTTTCTCAATTTTAAGTTCATTTTTTGTCATTGTAAAGGAGGAGAAAACCATCTGGCATTTCTGAGTATCAAATGGCCAATAGCGAACGCGAATATCACAGTCGCTGCGAAATGTCGCTGGAGCTCTCCATATATTCGTACCATCATTTTTAATAATTATTGCTGTTTTGAACATTTCTTTTCCACCAGCAAAGGAGATCGACTCGTCCGCACTGGAAGGATTAAGAAAATAGTTTAAAAAAAGTAATTAATAACAATTCAATAAAGTATTTATAATTCCACTATAGCTAAAAATCTTTTTGTTCGAGAAATAAGGAAAGTTGAAGTGCGTGGCTGCACGCTGTACTATTGGCACGTCTATGTTGTTTACACCGCAATTGTTTGAGCGGCTTTTTACCGCCCCCCTCCCCCCCCCCCCCCCCGAAGGTTGTGAATGTCACATGTACCATGGTCAGCGGTATTTCATTCATCACAAACGGAAATGGTATATTTATCATCTGCTTTTAAAAGAAAGGATTTTTTTAAAGGTACATGAGTAATGTAGATCGAAAATTTATTACAAGTGATCTTGGCCCTAAAACAGGCCCACGTGCCATCAATTTTAAGTACGGGTGCCAACAAGAATTTCTGTTTACACAATGATAAATTGTAGGAGCCGTGCCAAAATTTATCGGTCCGCGTGCTCAGTTTTGGGGGTGCGCAGCGTGCCATAAAAAAGTTTGTCGTGTAAATCCAGTTTTAGTCTACTTTAAGACCCTTGGAGCATGAACGCAGAGGTGTTACGATTTTAGTCGGAGTGCGGTGCCGCAGGGGAGCGTCAAAGGCAAGAGAAGGGGACGCTCCTGAAACGAACGAACCGAGAAACCCATGGAACCCGTGCAGGGTACCTTTACATGCGTAGCCTTAGGAAACGAAAGAACGCCTGTTACTACAAAAGGGATTAAATTAAAATGAGAAAACATTGATGAAAAATAACGTGTCAATTAAGCATCCAGGTGGCATGGTTGGCCGAGTGGTTAGAGCGCTTGCCATTCACCGCTGTACATGTGGTCGGGGTTCGGATCCCACGTACCTCGAGCGCCTGGATCATATGTGTGAACTTAGTTTGTTTGGTGTGTTGTTCTCTACCATGCCACGAAGTTTTTTTTCTCGGAGTTCTCCGTTTTTAGTTTTCCTCCCTCAGCAAAAATCAACATTTGAGTCGAGTGATTGTTTGCAAAATATCTAATGTAGAGGTTGTGTGTTTGTGAAAGTATAGTGTCCTCCACTTAGTGCGCAAGCGCTAGAAGACTTAGACACTTAAATAAACAGTCATTTATTTTAGCCCTTACTTGTTCATAAGTCCTATATCAGGCGTCCATACGTCACTTGGGTGAACGACAATCTTCGTTATCCCACCAGCATTTGAGGGATTCCAGGATAAAAAGGAATTTTTCCAGACCTATTGAGAGAGAAAGAAATAGAGAGAGAGGAATTGTTTTTGGCGATGATCACAATCATAATTATGGTGATGATAAAAACGGTACGTTATATAATAGCGTTCACTCAAACTATGAGGAAGCCAAATTAAAGTAACAAAGCTTGCTTACAAAGGCCATCTGGGTAATTTTGTGATAAGACACTGTAATAGCATTCACTTAGTCCACCAGGAAGCCCAAGTAACAAAGCTTACTTACAAAGGCCATCTGGGTAATTTTGTAATAAGACGCTGTAATAGCATTCACTTAGGCCACCAGGAAGCCCAAGTAACAAAGCTTGCTTACAAAGGCCATCTGGGTAATTTTGTAATAAGACACTGTAATAGCATTCGCTTAGTCCACGAGGAAGCCCAAGTAACAAATTAAAGCTTGCTTACAAAGGCCATCTGGGTAATTTTGTAATAAGACGCTGTAATAGTATTCGCTTAGTCCACGAGGATGCCCAATTAACAAAGCTTACTCACAAAGGTCATTTGGGTAATTTTGTAATAAGACGCTGTAATAGCATTCACTTAGGCCACGAGGAAGCCCAAGTAACAAAGCTTGCTTACAAAGGCCATCTGGGTAATTTTGTACACTTGCTGGTTTGTCGACCGCAATACAGATCCTGAGACTCGTCTACCGCAGGTAGCCCGAGTAATAAGAAATTATACATTTTCGTTCTAACACTGTAGAGCCACTTTAATTATGCTGTTAGGAATACATTGAGTTATTTTCTCACCTGTGTGATCCATAACCCTGCAGTCATGACTTGGGATTTGCTGTCCTATAAAAAAAGAACATGTTATATTTCTATGACAAACGTAACGGTTTTTCCCGGTCTAAACGAGAAAATTTCATGAAGTTTGTTCATACTTTCTCATTTACACGAACATAAAAATTGACATAGAAAATGTCTCGTAGAAAACTTGTGTTTTAACTTAACTATATGGCAATTGCCGCAATTTGAAATAGCCGACTGACGCACTTTGTGTGAAAACTTTGGACTTTGGAATCGAAGGTTCGACAAAAATGATTACAATAGAACAATAGAACATAGAACAATACATAGCGCATTTCACAACGTCTCAATGCGCTTTACAATGCAGAAATCCTTTACACACACCCTTGCACCCATTACCCTTACTTTATAATAATTTTTCCCTATATTTTGCGTATTATATATTTTCCCATATTTTTTTCACTATATCATATCTTCAGATGATGTTCGTTTCCTGGACCAGTCCCATGAGTCAGCGCGATTTCGCAATTCCAAAATAGCTAATAAGAGGGCGAAATTCAAATTCCTACACTCAGTAGATAGTCGACAATCAAAACGAAACATGAAACGAAATCAAAACGGAGCAAAACAAAACGAAGCAAAAAATAAAAATAAACACACACACAAAGAAACAAAATGAAAAAAAACCCGTCTGAAATACAGCAATCCTGCACAAAAATATAACAAAAACATACCACTTTCATGATTTTCCTGAGCTGGACTCCAACTTGTACTTCGATTGGATGACTGTCGTTAGTTACAGGGCGAACTTGCTTGTTATACTGGGTGAAGAGTTTGCTCAACAGTTTGTGTTGATTGGATGAATTGGTTCTACCATATGCCGTCCCTAAAGGTCAGAAAACCTATCAATGAGTTACATATACATACATCAAGCAATGTATCTCTCCAGTGGTATATATTAGCTTGCGTCCACATGTCCACTAAAATGAATTGATTAAAAACGTATATATATTTCCATTTTCGCTATCTCTTCTGATCGCCGTCACAGGGCATCAAGAACGGGAGGGGAACGGGAGGGGAAGGGAAGGGAAGGGGAGGGGAGGGGAGGGGAAAGGAATGAATTCAACTTTAGAATATGAGAAATCATGTATTTTTCTTCTCAAAATCAGATTTCTCTTTTGCAAAAGTCGTAAAACTAGTGTGTTTTCACGATGGTTTTTGTGCAAACATGATTTCCGATAAAACGTTTGTTATTCAAATTTGTGTGACGTCGCGCGCGCTCGTTGAGTCAAATGCGCAGAGCACAATGTGCCCTGGAATTATGGGCCACCGTCCTTAAGTATTTTTATATGCGAGCTTTTGGGCTAAGTTCGCATTATCATTGATGTAGAAAATGTTTACATTTTAACGGTAACAAAGCTAAGAAAAAGGCGCGTGCAAACTTAAGGCGCTCGTAGAATATACAAATGTAACACATAGCAATTGGTATAGGAAACCGCACGATCTTGAGGACAATTCAGATTAATAGGTGCGAGAGAATTTCCAAAACATTACGAGTAACTATTCATTCCAAATTGTACGAGAAGATCGCACGATTTTTTATTTATATAACACTATACAAAATTTAATTCTTAGTCGAACATATGGTAAAGTAGCAAAGCTAAGGGATTTCTCATGTTTGTTTCATTAGGAATGAAGTGACATCTGAGTGGACGAATTTACGACCAGTTTTCTAACTAGCATTGGGAAGAATATATAGCCAAAAGGTTTGCCTCCTGCCAGTTGGGATTCTTATCCACTCATTCGTCCGTTCCGTGTGTTCGTTCATTCGTTCCTTCACTTGCTCATTTATAACCCTGAAAATATTATCTTTTGTATCTGAGCTGATTTGAGGTCTGAAATCTTATTCTTTTACAATTTGTTCACTCTCGTTCATTGATTCTTTCGTCTGTTCATTCCGTCATCCGTTAAATCGTTTGTTTGTTTGTTTGTTTGTTTGTTTGTTTGTTTGTTTGTTTGTTTAGAGGCCCGTTCTTTTGTTTTTCTTTCGGCAAAATAACAACATATGAAACCTCTGATTCCCTTAACCTGCTTGATGACCAA
Organism: Telmatactis stephensoni; assembly: GCA_029948255.1. Classification (NCBI taxonomy): domain Eukaryota; kingdom Metazoa; phylum Cnidaria; class Anthozoa; order Actiniaria; family Isophelliidae; genus Telmatactis; species Telmatactis stephensoni. The sequence goes on from JALIZF010000695.1 coordinate 12,546, forward strand.
TATTCGGTCCACATATTCAGTAGAAATTCGTAAAGTAAAAATAGCTATACAGTGTAGAAAAGTAAAATTTAAACTTCAGGGTCTGGTTGTACGAAGGGTGAATAGCGCTATCCAACGGATAAATCCTTATCGATCGGATAAAATCTATACAAAATCTATACAACTTGGATAACTTTTACCCGGTGGATAACTTTATCCAAGCTTCGTACAACCGGGCCCCGATCATCTATAATGAATGGAGAGTCGATAGTCTCGAATTGAGCGCGCGCGTTTATTCTGAGGTGACGGATCGAACAAGAGTCACTAGAAATTGAGAGGCAAATTTCGACAGTAAGCTTTGAGAGAAAGAAAGCAGTATTACAAGTTTTCTCTCATTCTTCGTAGTATTTCTAGACTTTCTACTTTCTCCTCCTTTCGCTAGTTCCCATTAAATTATAAACTACCCATTTTAATCAAGCTTAGAAATGCAATTCCTTCTTCGTTACACTTATCAATTTATCATTTCATTGTATGTCATCATGATCAATTCCATGATCATAAAATATATATGAATATGTCTTATAACTTGTTATTCGTTTTTACGGTATCTCCAACCAATGAGTTTAGATTAATATCAATTTGAATAGAAAATATCTCTCTAGTTGAGGTAAATTTAGCTCCAATTAACGTAGCTGTAATACATACAAACAACCGAAAAAAAATCGCCGATTATTTTATTCATACGTTTGTGAAAGTTTTTCTTTTTGAGATTCGAAATCAACATACAAAATAAAAACTGTTCCAAAGATTTTGAGATGTGATTTTAATTTATATTATACACAAATTTCAATTAGTTCAAATTTTATTATTAATGTTAATAGACACCAAAATATTCTAAAAATGCTCTTAATTCAACAGTGCAAGCAAAATCAATATTTTAAGCCCTAAAAACTTCATCAAAACTATTTCTCTGCCATCAAAATGAGTTGAAATTAATTCAGCTTGACTGAGCTTTGCATTAAGCTCTAATTTTAATTTCTTTCGCGTGATCTTCAGGCGCATGTTCTTATTGTTCTGTAAATTACACTGTGTTAAGGTACAGATGTAGTGTTCAATATTTGTATAAGAAAACTTCACTGTACTTACCGACACAGTTGCACACATAGAAAATAATCAAAAATGCACTGTAAAATCCCAAGGAAGCCATTTTGAGCACCATGTCCCAAGCAAAGTTCCTCGATGTTTCTTTGCTATATCGATGAGTTCATCAAAGCATTGAGGTCACGGTTTCTGTAATTCTTTATTTATATTCTTATTATTATGAATATCTCGGAGTTTTGCTTTTGTCTAGATACGTCGCCATGGCAGCCATGATTCCTGGAGAGATTACGTATCAATGACATCACTGCTTATGCTGATTGTAGCTGTGAAGCACAATGGCTGCCAAACAAATTCATTCCAAAAGAAACAAATAGAAGAGAATTAGAAGCTAGAACTGATCGAAAAAAGATTAAGTGCAAATGAAAATTAACGAAATAAAATTTGGAAATGAGGTGCAAAAGAATATGGTATGGTAAACCAGAATAATAAAATAATAATAATCTTTATTGAGGATACCAACATCATATATATGGTTTACAGAAGGGTCCTCAAGATAAAAAATAATAATAATAATAAAATAAATAATCACAAAATGAAAAACCTAAAAATACTTGAAATATGTATTAAGAATATATATAAAAATAGAAATATAGCACGTATTACAGCCGCCTTCCCCCCCCCCCCCCCCCCCAACCCTCCTTCCTCGCAAATAGTAAAAATATATAATATTAATTCTAGAGGCACTGTGCTTTTCGCACTCCATGCTTAAAAGCCTCTCATGTTTTCGCTTGTCTTAATAAAAAATAACTTGTTCCAAATGTCAACCGAGGAATTAATGGTGGTCCAATGGCCCCACTTCCTACTTGCTATAGATTTCCTTAAGTTATTCTTTGATCTTGTATTATAATTATGGAAATTATCATTAAAATTAAAATCAAAATTAAAATCAAATTTATGAGCAAAGAGATTATTTATGGACTTATAAACAAAAATAGCTTTATGCTTGAATGAGTGGATGAAAGGAACTCCTTTAGAATTTGAAAAGCCGAAAGGGATTGACATATCTTTTTGAAGTCAATATAGACCTTTCTCCAAAATGGCCACCGCTCATTAGCAGTTTTTTTTTTTCAACCTAAGACGTAATGATCCCTAAAATACTTAAAAGCATGTTTCACTTAGTAACTATGCAAAAATTAAGAAGGTTCCAAAGAAAATCCGCAGAGATATGAATTTTTTAAATTGTGAAATTTTACAGAAAATGTATGTATGTACCTGCTATACCCCCCAGACATACATTTGTCTGTAAAATTAGCAAATTTCAAAAATTCATATCTCTGCGGATTTTCATTAGAACTTTCTAAATTTTTGCACAGTTACTAATTAAGACTATACTCTTTAGTATTTCAGAGATCATTACGTCTCAGGTTGAAAAAAAATTATATTTCAACTAGTTTCTAACCACTAATAATTGACGTCTATTATAACCACGTGAGACTAGGTGTGTAACTGTAATTGGCTAACACTACTTAAGTGACGCATGGACATTGTAGAAGCTTCGTCATGATTTAACAGACAAATCAGTAATTTCCTATGAAGTAAAAACTAAGAAAGAAAGAAAAACTAGATATACTGATGACAAAAGTGAAGGGCTATCCAGCTATGTTAAAGTATTCAAGAAAGGAAATCAAACTAAATAGAACTAGGTACTAAAGTGAACATAGGGGCTACCGCACCTTTAGTACACAAATAGTATAGGCGGAGCTTACCTAGGTTCCGTAGGCAGAGAAATCTTATACGAGGAACTTAATCTATAGCTAAAAGCCTAATGTATTTTGTGGTAAAATGTCTATCACTACGACTAAGTATAACATGTTTTAACGAACTCAAGTTCTTAGCAAATACAACAGTTTACCAATCCATTAGGGTCCTAATGTTGGTATATTAATTAATTATTAGATACATCAAACTATTAGTTATTTTCTCTCATAACATAGCCCTTCCCTTAAGTCATGAGCTAGCTCCTGCGAATGTCAAAGTACATTGTAGTTTCGAACGATAAAAAATACTTAGGTTCTTTTTTGTATGTTTTAACCTAAGGCGATAAATAATGAAACCAAACCGATACTGATAACTCGAGAAATACACCATTTCTAAAATGAATTAAAGTTTAGCTCTTAAGATTAAAGTCTCGTATGTGTATATGTATGTATGTATGTGTTTGTTTGTTTGTTTGTTTGTTTTGTTGTTGTTGTTGTTGTTGTTGTTGTTGTTGTAAGGCTTGACAAAGCTACAGCGTTGTCAAGGACCACAATGAGTAAAAGATGATAAAAAACTGACGAGTTTAATTGAATCTGAATATTACCAAATGAACGTAAAAGCACTAGTGTAACAATACACTTAAAATATACGAAGAACTTTTTAATAGTCACAGACATGTTTCGACATTGTCCAATGTCATCTTCAGTGTGAAGTATGTTACAAGATTTGAATCAAATATATGGTGAATAATGATTGACAACATAATTCTAAGTAAACAATTAATGACAAAGAAAAACTAAAAATAACTAGGTAAACGAACTTAATAGAAAGAAGAGATAAAATGTTTGATAAAAGAAACAAATAAATAAACAAATAAAAATAAAAATTGCGTATTGGCTTGCAAAACAAGCACATGGTCTACACGACTTTGGTCTGGTCAACTTAGTTAATCAATCCATGGCAATGTTCAAAATTGAACTGACCAGGCTGCAAAAAAATTCATTGAAAAGGTCCATGGATTGTGACGATTGGTTTCAATATCAACAAAAATCATTAGAAATCAAAAATGTAACATCATATTTACATAAAAGGTTTAAATTATATATACAAAAATAGGGAAATTGATTTTGTCCAAAATCCGTATTAGTTTCTTGACACATGTTGACAGTATGATTATTCTGTATACATGTATATATACATATTTTGCAGATTGCATGGAACATCAATGCAAATTCCTATCCCAGACAACATCGGTCGTATTTCGAACTGCATACATCATAATACTTCCGATATGAGATTCTCAGGATGTTTCTGAATGTATAGAAGATAACGCATAGCATGTAGCATAGGTAGCTACAATGATAATGAAACAAACAACAAACAAAATATTGTTCACAAAATCAGCTATTTCTTGCCACGATGGCCCGATTTCCTTTTCCTCTTCAACTTTGAATGGTTTAAGTGGGATTTCTGCTGGACAACTTGGGATGTCTTCAAGTTCCATGGCATGATTATCACAGTCCGTTTGAATGGTAGTAGGAGTGACCTTCCCAGATGGTTCTTTTCTACGATGGCAAGGCCAGCACCAGTACAGTTTCTGTAGCCAGATATATGGTTCTCCTCTGGAGTGAAAACATCGCAATACGATGATCGTCGCTAGAAGAATGATAGCGCAGATAATAATCGTCAAAACAAACAGTAAAGCAACTACTGGAAGCTCATTTGATGTCTCTGGCAGAACTTCTGAGATTAGTAATAAGTAGACAGTCATGGCAAGAAGAATTGTGGTTATAAAGCCAATTCTTTCTCCAGAGTCGTTTGGGATGGCGAAACTGAGTAGACTGAGAAAGCACAAAACACCGCTTGGGATTATCACGTTTAAGATGAAGTAAAGTGGTCGTCTTTCAAGCATAATTATAAATGAGATGACACTGAACGAACCCAATCGAACATTCTCGACTCCTCTGGTAATGCTGATATTCTTCACAGTCCAATCACCACTTGTCAAAAATTTATCTACATTAAATGCAAATAATGTATAAAATGATCAGTACTTTGAAATAACCGAGCGTGTGTTTGGGATGGGGTTGGGTGGGTTGGGGCCGGAGGGGAATTGGGGCTTTCTGTTGTATATTTCAGAACCGGGATGGTCGTCGACAAAAATGTGGTCGGACTAAAGGTTTGGTGATGACCAACAGGAGCCCATTGTGATGGGTTCTACAGTGAGCTCCTGTCACCAACAAAAGCGTGATAACTAGCAAAAATCAGTAGATTCACCTGCTTTATTTGTGGCTTGCGAAATTACAACCAAATCCAGTAGTTGTTTGGGCATCGTGACGGAGGAGAATGCAACTTGACATTCCTGAATATCAAATGGCCAAAAACGCACATTTATTGCACAATCGCTAATAAATATTGCAGGTGATCGCCATATACAAGAACCATCGCTAAGAATAACGACGCGAGTCTGGAACTTTTCTTTCCCGCCAGCAAATGGGGTGCTGCCATCTGCACTAAGAGATAGTAGGATAAAGATGAGTTAGTTATAACATAAACGTTAATTGAATTTTGCTTTCTTTTTGCAAGTCACTTTCCCGTTGTTTGGATGAGCGTCCGCGAACAGAAAAGGTGAGAATTTTAATTTCCTGGTCTTATTTTGATTATAGCTTGTAGGCAGTCACAAGTTTTCTCGAGCTTTTCACTTTAGCTCTTGGAATATATAGCTATATTTGAAAAAAGGCTGACGGGGCGAATGGCGAAAGGCAATCGGCTATTGGTGATTGCATGCTTGACCGAAAGGAATTTTGGGGTAACAAGAATTGCTTCATTTTCATTAATTAAATACCTAAACAATGCCGGTACCATACAGTAAAGACCTTATTGGACAAAGTGGTCGATAGGCGATTCATATCTTCGTGCCGGATCGATAGCGGTCTAATAGCGTGACCACAGTTCCTTTCGGTCGTGCAATCAGCAATCGCCGATCACCATTCGCCGATCGAGGTCCCGTCAACCTTTTTTGAAATAGCTATATATTTCGATAAAATTGCTCTCGTCGATGATATAATCTTTTAAAAAATATATATATATATTTCCTGATTTAACCTGGATGATTTGATATAAACTTTTATTGTTTCAATAAATTTCATGAAACAACAACGGATCGGCGCGCGGTGAATGTCTCGATGGCCAAAAATGCGGGCGCCATATTGACAGGCGGAGACAAAATCGTGATTGAATAAGGTCACACAGCAGCCAATCAAAATGGCCTATAAAGACCACGAGACAATCCTATGTGTTCTAGACATTGCAAGTATAGTATACTGAGTGTGGAGTGATTGTCACTGAAAAGCTCCTTTTGGGAGTGTCAATAAAAATGTTTAATTATTTATTAGTCGCCGGCTTGAAAACGCATAACTTGATTCAAAAAGTCGTGTATTGTTCAACGGTCATGCGCTATTGAGTGTTTCCACATTACCATTCTTGAGGTGAGATTTTCAAAGTAACGTTTCAACAAACAAACTCTGCATTATGTCATTATGGCAGTGAATCGAAAGTTTTTAAAAGACAGGTTACTTACTTATTAAGAAGTCCTACGTCAGGAATCCATACTTCACTAGGGTCCACTGATATGCTTTCTATATTACCATGTCCTGCTTTCTCCCAAGCTAAAAACGGATTTTTCCACTCCTGAAACATAATTGTAAGCTCAAGGACTACCCTGTTTAAATAAAGGTTTTACTACTGCTACTATTATAACTACCACAACCACCACCACCACCACTACTACTACTACTACTACTACTACTACTACTACTACTACTACTACTACTACTACTACTACTACTACTACTACTACTACTACTACTGCTGCTGCTGCTGCTGCTGCTGCTGCTGCTGCTGCTGCTGCTGCTGCTGCTGCTGCTACTATACTACTACTGCTGCTGCTGCTGCTGCTCCTCCTCCTCCTCTGCGTTGCCCTGTCCTGACCTAATTTTATCTACTCTGCCCTGCCCTGCTGGACTGGTTCTATCCTGCCATGGCCTACTCTGCTCTGCTCTGCTCTGCTCTGCTCTGCTCTGCTCTGTTCTGCTCTGCTCTGCTCTGCTCTGCTTGGACACATGTACACTCAGCTTTGGATTTGTTCTCGTGTTCTCACTTTTCTGCTACATTCTTATTTATCAATTACTTACTTGTGTCACGGTAACACTAACGGTCATCTGTTGAGTTTTGCTGTCCTGGCAATACACATACAAAATAAAATTGATTAGAAAAATTGAACTACTGACCATGCTTATGCACCAATATTGAGTTCATGAGTTAAGGGGAGTTTACAAATAGGTAGAGATTGAACTTAATAATGATGATGTCTTTCAGGCTGTTTTAATCACGTAACGGGTTTTAGCTCTCGGGGAAGAGATTTCCATGCCGCCTTGGGTAAAAATAGATCAGTTCATGTAAAACTCCATATAAACATCTCACCCGAAAATCATGTAAAACCCGTCCTGTAAAGAATCTTTGCCCTGGACAAAATCGCCCATATAAACGCCTATTCGTACTTACGACTTTTATAACCTTTCGTAATCTGACACCAAATTCAACTCTTACTGGTAGACTGTCATCAAAAACAGGGCGGACCTTTTTGTTGTACTTGGAAAATATCTGATCAAGCAAATTTTGTTGTTTATTTGTTGAGGTTGAGTTTGGTTTAGTACTTGCACCTGAAAAATGATTTTATTTGGTGAGACTTGACATGGTAAAACAGACGAAATGTGATGAGTAGTGATATGCTGTATTAGGTGTATCGTTGATGACGTCAAGTAGATTCAAGTGATTACGTCATTAATCTCGAGAATTTCGTTTCTGTTGTTAACTCGACAAAATTTATTGAGGCGCACCTCTGCTGTTGATCGCAAAATGCGTCGCGGCCAAAATCCTCCTTTCAGAAACATTTCATAGAAAGTCTAGGGATAACTTCAAGTTTCTTATGACGCTTAAATCATTATGATCGGAGCTACTAATAATTTATAGTGACGGCATCGCTATTTTCACAAACATGAAATTTTTTGACCAAGTAAAGTTTTGTACAAAACCGCGTTTATTGGTTCATAGAATCCAGATTAAGTTATCCGCTATTACTATGTTTAAATAAAAGATTTCTATGGAAGCGTTTTTGAATAAAACACGCTTGAACTTTTACGCACCAATAGGTAAATAATTCCAAGCATTTAATTCACTTGGCCAAAGACCTTATTTAAAGGACTCAGAAACAGCTTCTTTTGAGCTCCTTTTGTCCACATACTCTTCAATTGCCCTATCGCATAATGACGTCACAGTTTGTTTACATTGGGGATAGATGCTCAGAAACAGTGGAAATTGGGACCTATTAATATTCCTTTTCGAAGTAGAACTTCAATGTATCGAGTTTTGATATATATCATGTATCAGTGATTGCTCATCTGCATTTTATTTGATATGCAATCACTCTGATCCCCTCTGGCGACCATAATCCTTAGCAACAAAACAATAGAATGTTTTGGTGTGACGTCATTATGCGATAGGGCAATTGTTCGTTTGGAGAAATAGAACCAAATTGCTTTGCGCAATTTTGAGAAATACGAATTTAGGTCAAGTTTATAGAGATACGCTTTTTCATCTTTTGTTTGTCATTTCACTTTAATATCTTTATAAAAAGTTAGAAAACTTGACATTTGTTCGATTATTTTTTTCTAACTTCAGTATCAGCGTTTCCACCTAGTTGTTTCTTAATCCTACACATTTCATGGCCATTGAAGCATTGTAACATAAGTCTAAAATTTTGAGCAATTTTGATCACAGTCACTATATGTCAGTTCTATTGAGGATGATTACTTCTTGACGACTACTTCAGCAAGACATTTCTCGATCGAGCTATAACGGAGAGTTTCTAATCGAAAACATAAGATCAACTTTATTCTGTCCCTACAAGCCAGTAAGGGCATTTCATGTAACAATTGAATCTAAAACATTCCACAAATGTATATAACAACGAAATGAATTAAACGCTAGAAATTATTCAACCGAAGAACATCTTGAAAATTATTGAATTGAAAAACTGATCAAAAATTGTCATGATAACAAAATTAGTATAGGAAATCGCACGATCTTGAGTACAATTCGGAATTAATAGGTACGAGTAATGTTTTGAAAGTTCTCAAAATAGGACGAGCCTTTAGGCGAGTCCTATTTGAGAGTTTTCAAAACATTACGAGTCTAGTAACTATTAATTCTGAATTGTACGAGAAGATCGTGCGATTTTTTATTTATAATACACTATCGTTGCCATAGCGACTTAATAGGTACTCTACAGAGTACAATTAACGATATAATTGTACTCCTCTCGTCCAATCAGAATCGAGTAATTTTGTATAGTGTATTATAATAGAGGTAATTGTCGTTTCGGTGTCGATCGGACACCATTCTCAAGCGACACCAAAACGTCTCAATTATCTCTATAATTTTCTTACATTATGTTGTACTAAATCGTTACTGATTAAAAATAAATGTATTTGTCTCCCCTAATTCCTAATGATCTGATTACAAAACATCAGCCTTTCGAATAATTCTATGTAACGGCTTCAACATTGTTTCAATGTCCGTTGGATTTTGTTGAATGTTAAAACATGGTTGAGTTTGCCACCCCTTTTTAAAAACTCATTCATGATCAAGATGGATTCAACATTGATGGAATAGTTCAACACGGTTGAAAGGAGGTGGCAAACGGTACCAACATTGCTATTCAGCAATATCGAATGGATATTAAAGCTGAAAAGTTGAAGCCGTTTAATTTGCTGGGACCTTTATAGTTTAGTTTATACGTAAAATTTCAGAAGCAAAAACTCCCGTAGAAATAATGATTTTGTAATTAGATATAACGGCACCACAACCAAGCCTGGCAAATCGTTCACTTTCAACGATTACCAAACACAACACAAAAATTATCGATATTTCCAAATACCTATTGAAATTATATACTTCAATTTACCTCTGTCGTGTGTCACCAGTAGCACAAGCAAAAACAGTATCACGTCGTTCATTCTTAACCTCATGATTTGCGCTGCTGAACTGACTGAACTAAAAGTAATTAATTATGTTCGAACTAATATTTTGAATAATCTCTATGCCTTATCTAAAGGACCATCACCTTGGAAACCATTCAAACAAAACACCCAACAAAAAGTGTTTTTGATGGCGTATTATTCTTTTGAATATAGCTATTAGCACACAATGTTTCTTTGAAAACATAAAAGCTGAGGCCGAAATGAACGTTGAGTAGAAGATTTTACTGATGAAGTGTATAGTGTATGCACGTGGACGTTTAAAACAGCGGCTAAACTGACCTGCTAAAACAAAGTTTTGTTATTCCAGATAGGATCATGCATGCAGCGCATTCAAAAGACAAAACATATGAAAATCCAATTATTACGTTGTGTATCCATGCAGAAGCCATTTTGTTCTTAGCATGTTGTAGGTGTTATGATTTTGAAAGTGTCATTGTTTGTGCAATTAGTTAATAAGACTATCAAAATTGCATGGTTCACTCTAGTTGGGATAAATTTGAAAGGATTTTGACTCTTTTGGCCTTTTTGTTTGCCGGTTTCACCTAATAAAACATATACATATATAATTCACAGGATTAACGAGCAAGAATAGACATTTGCTACAGATTATTTTTTCCCTATTGTCTTGCCCAGCGTAAACGAGCTGCAGGAAAATCAGCACCATAGGGGCGTGGCAAGTGACACGAGGGGAAAACATAAATTATATTTATGCCTTATATTTCTCATCAGTTTGTCTAAGAAAATGCCGTTTCGGTGTAGTAGAGACCAAAAATATAGAAGGAAAAACAAAACACAACACAACACAACACAACACAACACAACACAACACAACACAACACAACACAACAAAACAAAACAAAACAAACAACTGAACAAACCGTGCATCAAGAATATTCGAATTACTGTGGACCGACGTTATTGTCTTGTTGTCCAAATTTACTTTCAAGCCCTAAGAACTAGAGGGAGCAGGCTAACGGTATTATAAGCAGAAATATGCGCTCATTGTGGTATTGTTTGAACCTTACGTTCATCTCATTGGTTTAAAAACATGAAAATCTTCCTAAAATATTAGGGCAAAATATCGATATGGGGAATACGCATGGCAAATTGGAAGCATTCTTGGGACATTGTTTGGATCGTTTTGACTTGGGGATAACACAAATTGTTCAGTGACGGAGTTTTGTACATTTTTTACCCGTTATCCATAGCCGACAGGTTGATATGTCTTTCCAGGTTGATCTGAAAACTTAGCCGGACATTCTAATGATTCTACCATGGGGAAATCGAGGTAGAAAAATAGATAGAGCTAGCTAGAGTCACTTACATAGTTCTTGGTACATTGTTTCTCAATTTCTGTAAAAACTGGACGAAGATTTCCGATCAAGAAACCAATTTGTATTAAAATAAGTATCTACGCTCTGGCTATTCTGATAAATCCAAAAACTTTAGTCCTACTTTAAAATGGCTTCATCAAAGTTAAATATGAATATGAATATGGATGTGTTATATTTTAAAGGCAAAAGCTGCGGTTACGTACAATAGCAGCAAGCTTAATATTGAACAATTTTCTAACACAAAATGACAATTTTTAATAAAAAGCCATGTTAAGTTAAGCATGTAAAGACGCTGCTTGAATGAATAATATACACCGAATTGAAATATGGCGGTAAATTTGAATAACTATTTTTTTATACTGACTAGCTAGCCTCTCATTTATGTGAAAACGCGTTTGTGTTTCTACGTGAACACGAGGCTAGTCAGCCCAGAACAATAGTTATTCAAATTTGCCGCCATATTTCGATTCGGTCAATAGTTGCATTTGATTATATTTATATAGAAATTGCGCTATATAAATATTAAATATTATTATTATTATTATCAGTTGACTTCGCATCTTTCAAATTCCAACCAAAAATTAAAGTGGCCATGCATGACCAAAAATTCGAAAAGAGTGAGCGCGCGTGTGCTGTACACGTTTATAACATAGCTACAATCTTACGCGCGCTCTCATTGGCCAGAAAGCTATGAACTATTTGCCCATGAGCCGCACTGCGCGCGCACTATCTTCATCGTCGTCTTTTTCAAATCGTTCGTTTTTAAGATGGCGACACATATAACGCGCGCTCTGATTGGCTGAAAAACCTATGAACCATTTCCCCATGGGCTGCACGGCTCCGTTATTAACGTTCTAGGTTCTGTTATAAATCAATTAGACAACAGAAAGCCGCTTGTCCATTGCTCGGCTACGCCCCGTGCCACTCTTACGTTTGTTAATCGTTCTTTATATTTTCTCTCGTGCTCTATAACGTCATGGGCGCGCGGCTTTCTGCTGTCTAATTGATAATTAACATTGGTCGTATACGTGCCTTTTCATCAGTGAGAGCGCGCGTTATATACCGGATTACTTTATAATAAACAATGAAACAAATTTAACAGAAAAATATTTTTGCTTTTAAGTACCGCTTGGGTTTCCTGTTCGCAAGCGCATCTTAATCACTCTGAAAACTCAAGAATTCACGAAATACGCAGACTGCGGTGTTTGAGGGACACTATATTATATTTGGGCTTCCTGTGGTAAGGTGGAACGACAAACGAATCAGCGTAGATGACCATGAGTTCTCCCATTTACTGTGTTATTGTTCACAGTTACACTCAGCAATACAATATTCTCGCCAGTTTCACAGTGTTTAAAGTTTATTGACAGTTAAACAGTTGAGTGATTCTTACAGACATTTAGCATTTTCTTGTTCCTCCGATCCCTTGATCCCCTTAGAGAGGGGACTCAGTGGTAATAGCTACCACTCCTTAATATCAGCTTTGTTTGACAAAGCTATCCCATAAAAAGTAGAAATTACTAGGCAATAACAAGAGTCCTATAGCACTTGCAACAGGTAGCGATTTCAAACACAGTTGTTAATTTTATACGATTCACAATTCTAGTATAAAGAAAGGTGCGCTTACTCAACCTGCATCGGCCCTTATTTTTACAACATTTTTCGTTAGCACATTTTATGCGACGAAAATGCAGTTTTACGGTGCTAGTTATTTGTAAAGCAGAAAATCCCGGCAATTTTACTTCTTTGCAAATAGGTACATGTACAATGTATGAAGAATTAAACGCTGGACTTGGACTTGGACTTGGACTTGGACTTGGACTTGGACTTGGACTTGGACTTGGACTTGGACTTGGACTTGGACTTTCAGTTGGTTCATTAAGAATTTCAGGTCGTTCAGGTTTTTCGTCATTGCGGTAAAGTCTGAAGATAAAAGCAAATTAAATAACATAAAACCTAGAGAACATGTAAGAGCTTGAGAGTAAAAGAACTGCATCATATGAGGTAGAGCCAAGGAGGGGGGGGGGGGGGGGGGTTGAATTTAAGAGAGAGAGAGATAATAAATATCTACTTACCCAATCACAGATGGATCGTCCAAGATTCCTTGTGCCTCCAACTGTTGCTTCACGTCGTCATACGATTTATCGTCAGTTTCTGGGATGACAGCCGTGTAAACCACGTCGATACCAAGAAGGAAAACCACGAGGAAAATACGCATTCTATGTATAAAAGGTTTCATGTTAAATAATGTACTAGTACACTGTACTGTTTGGCGCGCGCGCCACCTTTCTTGCAAATTGTTAACTATTTTAAGTCACAAATGCTATGGAAGGCAGGGCAATGTATAGCTATATAGAGAACAGAAGTCAAGAAAACAGAAGACAGTAGTTTTATATCGTAAAAGTGGTCAGCATGCAAGACATCTTGCTAATTACCTCGAGAAACGTTGTCTTCGCCTACAGAGATTCTTAAGGTGTAGTGCTTCTCACTTCTTCAAGTAAAAACTACTTAGAATTGGAAGAACTCTACATTCAGTTATATATACACTCCCTTCTTACCATTAAGCCGTATCATAAGTCTATTTTTTCTACCTTTTTTTCTAAAAATGGTATGTTTGAGGTCACTGAGCAACTCAGCTGAGACCTATACTTTGAGAATAGCTCAAATTTGCCAATCATTAGAGCAATTTTAGAAGCATATTAAAATTATTTATACTACCGATGACGTTACTGTGGCCAACGACTCAGAAAGACACAGAATAATGTCAAATACAATATATGGTAAATTTACTGAACAATCGTAACCTGGAAAGTATATACCAAACTGCCGGTGTGAGGGATTTAACAAGTACTCGATATTAAGAGTATGCATATCGATACGGTTGTAGTTTAATAAATATTGCAAACTGTTTTTAATTGTATGAGTAGAATATCAATGAAATTACATCAAAACTAATTCTGGTATTATTTGTTATGTGGCAGTGATGGCGTCATGGATGACAACAAGGTATGGCAAGCGCATATGATGCAACATTGATTCCGGAACCAAAATAGGATATTTTTGACTCTGCTAAAAATGAAACAATTTTGTTTCTAATAATAATAAATATGCTAAGAATTAATAGAAATGACTATGCGCATCAGAGATTCACCTTGCCTGAGAAACAACAAGTCAGGGAAAGCGAGGTTTCAGACCTTGTCGTAATAAAGAGATCAATGCTCGTTTTCGAGATCCGAAGGCTCCCATTGTCTATCCATGAGACACACCCTAAATCAGTAAATAAAATATTCATCGCAAAAGCTAAAAAATACGATAGATAAAAAAGTCATGTCACATATTATTCACCTAAACATGTGGTAAACTTTAATTAAGGTCAATATATTTTTCCTGTTATTAAGTGCTGACGTCAGCTCTGACAAGCGATGAATGGTGTTCCACAGTACATGATTTTATTGAATATTTGAATATATATTAGTCCATTATAGATACTAGTAAACTTTATTTCCATATATTTTCATATCTGTTTGACTTTTATTCATTATAAACTATATAATTTTTAGTTTCACGGGTTAATATGATGTACTTGAGTGCGCATACTTTTTTTGTAAGTGCATCGATGGATAATCATGCGAATTTATGTCATCATAAAGATCTATGCTCAATGTACTTAATTTACCTCTGGCTCTACTTTCTTGGCAGTATACACCCGTTTGCACAAACGTTTGCACAAAAAATACAAGCTGAGACCAAAATGAGCATTGGAATAAATGTTGATTGGATTATTTTATAGAAGCGAGTGTACGCGGACATTACAAACAGCAACTGAGACAAGTTCTTGAATTATAAACTCGGTTATCAGTAGCGAATTGATTGCCGATAAAAAATATGAAAATATAAATATTACTAGTTTACCCATGCAGGAGCCATTTCAGGATAAGTACTTCGTGTATGCGAAACCAATTGTATACAACACCAAGCGTTAATGGTAGATTATCTGCAGATACAATTGGCTGTTGCAAACACCAAGTTACCCATTTCAGTCTCAACTTCTAGTCGATGATTTTGAAAAGTCAATGTTTGTACAAATAGGCAAATATACATCTAGTTTCGTTGTTTTTATTGTACTAGTAAAAATAAATGGTAAAATCAAAAGCCATATTTTATAAGCATCTAATTATTTTTTTAAGCCAATATTTTGATATAGTGTACAACAGGTAATAAAAAAATATGATTATTATATATCGTTCTCTAATGAATTTTTCCTGTTTAGTATATACAATCATAGATCAACTTAGAGTTGATGAGCCTTATCGATTGACGCCATATAGCCATTGTCTGACCTGATCGATACCATTTGTAGGCAAAGTAATCGGTATTTTTGTACAAAAGAGCAAAGAATAGAAAATGAATCTATTTCTGATGTTTCAAGAAGAGAACATATAAATAAAGCACAAGAGTTGATAGTTTAGCACTTTCTGCTATGAGAATCGACAAAATACTAGTTGCACTTAAGAAACATAAAGTATACCGATATAGCGTACTCAATGTCCTATTCTTTCCGTTCCTACAATATTTAGCTTGGACAAACCCGTTAGGACTTTTTTAGTTTCTAGCAGCATGATTTCATGTCATTGCTGAAAGAATTCAAGGTTTTCAAATAATTTTTCGTGCAATCCCCCTCTCCCCCTCTCAATGTTGAAGCCGAATGGTGGCTGTTCACTCAAGGTAGTTAAGGCCTGGGTTTGACCTTGTTTGACCTTGGAAAGTTTTTATTCTGCTATGTAAGATATAACAATACAAAACTTATTTGACTTGGCACAATGTTAAATAATAACTAGTTGAGTGACCTTAACTTAGTGTTTTGGATATTGGATAGTCACGTGACCAATTACGACGAAACTTCGTTTTTCTTGAATCCGCAATTCAGTTTCACTTAAAAAACAGAAATAACACATCTAATGCATAAAGATTTAATCCTAAATAGTTTTGTGTAGACATCTGGACTTTTGACAATTGGCTGGGAGATATTAAGCAAAGTATTATTTTGAGTTTTGGTCACGTGACCTGTTTTGCTAAAAATCGCTTTAATGAAAATCGATAGTCATGTTCTCTAATCAAAATGGAATAGACTCACTAAAAAGAACTACGTTTCAAGCATTTGCGTTTTCTTTGGGCTAATACTCGAGTGCGGAAAAATTTTCAAACATTTTGTTACAATAAACGACCTATCTGGTCACGTGACAGCTGAAATCACGAACTTAGCACTTAAGGCTCATTGTTTTATGAATACCTAACGTTATGACGAATATTATTTATTTCTGGTTTAAAATTCGTGCTACAGCACAAAAAACATATTTCGCCCAATTTAGCCACTGACCCAGGCCTTAACTACCTTGAGCAGTTTGCGCAAGTACATTATATGGGGAGGGGGAGGGGTGGGAAGTATCGATCCTGCATGACTCGCAACAAAAAAGGGAAGATCCTAAAAGGCCGAAATTAGTCCTAACAGTTATGTCCGAAATTGTAGGTACGTAAGCTAAAGCAAAATCTGCTCTATGAATCGAACGAAAAGTGTTGTATGTCAGCATAGAGGTTTTCGGTTTTCTAACACTAGCCTTGTTGAAAGCCCAATTCTCGCCTAATCTCGCTGCGAGGTTGGGCGAAATCGATTGGAGAATTTTTGGGAAAAGGGCTTGCGGGAAGTGGCGAGGCTAGGTGAGATTATAATGCGAGCTTAGAGATTTTTTTGGGAAAACAGCGCTCTCTGGAAGTGGCAAGGTTGAGCGAGATTAGGTGAGGGTAGGCGAGATTGGGCGAGAATGGATGAGATTAGGCGAGATTAGGCGAGGATTGGGTTTTCAGCAAGCCTGCCAAAAACTAACTTTTTTCAAATTTATCTGTGCTTAGTTTGGAAAAAAGGCTGCAGAAAATCAAACCTGTATTTTGACATGTATGTTATAATTTTGTTTATTTAGGATGCGTATTTCTCTCGTTATTGTCCTTCTTGGTTTCGCCGTGGTTTACTCGGCAGTTACCACGGATAATGAATCGCTTGACGACGTGAAGAAACAGTTGCAGAAGCAAGGAGTCTTGAGTCATCCATCTGTGATGGGGTGAGTATAGCAGAAAGAAGCTAAGATCATTGATAATCAACACTTTTCTCCATTTGCTTTCGACCTTCAATAAAACGAGCACTTATTGATATACATGTATTCTTTTACGGTATATATGAGGGCAAAAGAATGATATACGATGTTGGTTTAATTTCGCTCAAAACGTCGAAGGGGAACAACCGAAGAGAATTAATAGGCCTTTTGCAGCACGTGCGAATGAGCGCAATTTGGAGGGCAAAAACAATGGTTCCCAGCCAATAGAGATCTTTCGCATAAGCCCAGTCCATTCCACTATTAGTGGAAACCATCCACTAAATATGATAATGAGGTAAAACGTGTAGCTATTGTTTGAAACACAAAAAACAACTTCAATCTACTGTAGTTTATTAGAGCCTATTGTATTTTTTGCCTCAAGCAAGCAAACAGCGTACAAGAAATGTGAAAAAGGCAGTTGTTCATCATCGTTATCTCAAAACTTATTACCATTTTTAGATCTGTTCAATCAGTACAACATGTCGCTGGGCAGGAAATGTACACAGTTCTACCCCTATGGGCTGGAGCCACCGAGGGTGGCGTTAGATAGTCCTGATGGTCCGATAGGTTTTCATAGTTTATAGTTTTTTTGATAGTTTATGATTGAACCTTCGTGCTCGTCTCTGATCGGCCTTGTCATACGACGGATCTGTGCAGTGCGAAAAGGTGTTAGTAGAGGGGAAGTGTTTGCATATCCTTCGTCTGCTAACAGAAAAAAACCGCCACAAGTCTGTATCTCGTGTGGTGTTTCGTCAATACAACCTACTTCAATAGGAAATTCTCTCCAGTTACCCCATAGAGCATTCCATTCAGCATTTGTAGGCCATCTAACCTGGTTTTGAAAGTATCTCAGTAAATTGGGATACCCCTGTGAACTGTTGCAGATACGGTTGAAGGACTTACGTCAAAGCATGAGAGCCAGTGTGTCTAAGCACGGATATTTTCTAAGCCACATCATTGTTAACAAAACTTGATTGACATTGTTGAGCATGCACATCCTTCGTCTTTTTCTTACCGAGCCAAGCCTATTTACCCTCGACAAAGCCCGTGATATATATATGTTCGGTTATTTCTTCGAATGTTTCTGACAGTTCGGCTGTGCTTAGCCAAAACCATTACCTTTGGTTCTGTATTCTTGCAAACAAACCCACACTTCTAAATGCTTGCATAACCATGGAATGCAGGATCAAGACGTTGCATGATGAAATGGCATTATTGTTCAGAATGAGGGGGCGTAACCAAAGCAGAAACGAGAATAGAAATAATACATCGTAGATATTGAAGTTGATGATGGCATCAGCAATTGGAGTTAGAATAGAAATCACCATATTTAACAGTACACAGGAAATGAAAAGTATAGTCGTCTCAACATTCTGTCCATGACGGAGAGTGATTGCTGACGACATTACATTTATCGTCTATTCATGTGCTAACAAAGTCAAATTTACACATTATAAAAGCCATCTATATAGAAAATTATGTACTGTATACGAAGTTTGTTTCTAAACAATAATAAAAAATAAAGGAGCTGATTGAATTATGAAGTATTGTTATATCCACAATGCAAAAACACAAATTTGTGAAACTTAAAGTGGGGGGTGTTGAAAGCCCGGGTGGGGGGGGGGGGGGGGGGGGGGGAAGTTCGCATGGTGGAAGATAATGAAACGCCATCTACAAGTAATGATACACCAAGCATGGCCGCCAGTACCATCAAGAAAGCAAAGATGAAATAATGCAAGAAAGTAACGCCGGAAGAACGACAATGATCAAAATTGGATTTGGTGAATTTGGAAGACTACAGCTCAGACGATCAGAACAACAAACCGGAGCTGAATAAAGAGTTTAATGAAGACACTGAACAGGCTGGAATCTAAGCCATTTAGAGCAAAGAACAGAAAGAAAAGGGAACGAAGCCGATGAGAAAAGCAAACAAAGACGCCCAGGAACCGCTCACACAAAAATGTTTTCGGAGCGCGCAATGGAAAAGTAATAGTGAAATTTTTTGATACAAATTTGAATATAATCTGAGACGGATCGAGAGTGATCAGCGCAAATGTAAGCTAGCCTAATACATAAGTAAATCTGGTTTTCTTTTGTTATTCTTTTAAAATAAGGATGACTAATTACTTATACGGTTTTTCATGTTAGTTAAGTTTCAGTATAACCTGGAAAACTGTAAAATACTAAAACATACTAAAAATACTCTAATAAACTACAATTGTTTCAAGGTGTTAGTCGTTTTCTGTTTAAAACAATAGCTACACGTTTTACCTCATTATCATATTTAGTGGATGGTTTCCACTAATAGTGGAATGGACTGGGCTTATGCGAAAGATCTCTATTAGGATATTGAAATTCTTTTGTTTTGCCCTCCAAATTGAGCTGCATTCCGATCGCGACGTACTGCAAAGGGCCTATTACAAATTCATTAAAACTTGATGCTTTAAATTCTTTATTTAATTTGTTTCTTCTCCTTTCCTTTCTTCTTTCTTCCTTCCTTCCTTCCTTCCTTCCTTCCTTCCTTCCTTCCTTCCTTCCTTCCTTCCTTTGGATGAAAAAAAGATACACCAGCGAGAAATCTTTTATGAAGCTCATCCAAGATGGCTGACGTGACGTCACATGCAACCTAGCAATACACTTCCTTTAATAACTATTTGTTTTTTTTTCTTTTCTGACTTTTATAGACTGAACGATGAAATACCCAAGCAAGATCAGAATGCGGGAATGGCTGACCAACCCGAGAAAAAGGGATTCAACCCATTTATCGTACCTGTATGCAAAGAAATATTCGTTGGAACAAATTTCTTACAGATTACTTACAAAATCAGATTGTATTATCGCCGTATCTTTTGCCCTTACAAAGTATGCTGCCAGTACGGTCGGTGTCGGTTGCATAAAATCAAATTACTCTTCAAAGTACGCGGCAAATTTTTTAACCGTAAAATCCCAGTCTGCTGCAAATGCTTTACGCAGTTACCCTTCAAAGCAAGCTTTTAGGCACATCACAAGCAGTCCTGTTTTGTCGGTATCCCTGTGTAAAACTGAGATGAGAAGAACTGTACTCTAATCTTCTAAGTACAGGAAGACCAAACGTGGAAGGGGATAATACTGATCAAGTTTCTGTAAAAAAGTAGTGTTAGTAAAAACGTTAAACTTTCAATAAATTTCAAAAAGTATGACAGATATCAGTTGTTTATAGATGTCGTAAAAATGCTTCTGTCCTCACGGTCTCTTTCTCCAGTTCTTCATTGCCCTCTCAACAGGCATCCCACTCATCATGCAGTAGGTGTTATTTTCCAACAGTTAAACCTTATTCTTGTTCCCATGGCGCAACTGCCGTCCAACTCGCTTTCATGCTTGCCTCTTTTTCGTGGCAAATTCTCGATGACGATAATAGAAAGCCTAAACCTAGACTTGTGCCGGCCTAAGGCCTGGGCACGAGTAAAAAGCCTTGAATAAACACGGAAAAAGTTCATGTGGTTTTCTTTTTTAAAGTGATCGAATAGTGAGAATTTTTCTCTACAACAGTGCAAATTAATCAGGTAGATATTTCAAGACCGTCGCTGACCCAAAAGTGAAAACAGATCCAAATGAAAACAGAGAGTTGGCGACGGGTGTTATATCTTCTGTTAAAAGGTTTACATTATAGATGATGGTTTTTGTACGCGAAAAGCATCCGGAACAGCATGCAGGCGATTTTTGCATTTCTTCCGAGTTTGGAGCAGTGATATTTTGCCAACTGTGGCCCTCGACGAAACTAATTTAACACAGTACTATAGTCGTGGTAGAACAATTTTGAACAAAGTCGGTTGAACAATTTCTTTTATTGAGATCGTTAACAAAATGTTTGTCGCGTCCTCCTCGCGCGCTTGAAAACAAAACTTAGGGACTGTATTAACATTCTTACACTCTTTATTCATTGACGTTCAAGTTCAATTACAACCTGATCTTAGTTACAAGAATGTGGTTTATTTAGTTAACTATTGATACATTTGGTGTTGAATACACCAAGCTACTTACCCAATGTTTCATGTCAATATACATTTCTTAGTTCGATATGCAAATTATTCTCGTAACCCAGAACCTGCGTTCCTCTTGGCCAGCGACTGAGACACGAAAGGCTCTGTCCAAGACAGTTATTTGGAGCATTCTGATTGATAGACTGAACAATAGAAGAGGTTTTTGAATTCTGCATTTCTTCGCATATTTTGAGAATTGGAATTTCTCGGAATCGTCCCAAATCATTGTTTCCAGAAAGATTTTCGATAAGTAGAATTGCTCAGAGTGGCCTGAACGACTGTCGGAATATAAAAGGGTTGTAAGACTACCTCATGTCTAAAGGATATGAGCAGGCAATGACATTTAGTGCAGTTTTAATAGGAGGTTTGTGGCCTGTTGGCCGTTGAAGTTCGTGGTTTATAAAGGGTCGTTGGACCATTCAAATTCACTTGGAAGACAAAATAAACCACACAAATGACTAATATAAATATCATTTTTACCTCTGAGCATATTTTTTAATACGATGCATAAAAATAAGTTCGCGAACAGCGCATTTCTGTCACAGATGGAGTAATTTTCAAACCGACCAAACACTGTCATGCGCAGTCAAGCCTAGTCCGCGCACATAGCAGACTGAATAACTGTCTTGATATCTTGACCAGAAAATTTCGTTAATTTCTCGGTCGCTGACTGAGAGGAACGCAGGCTCTGGGTACAAGATTGTATGCAAATGAATTTCAAAAGAAAAATGAACGCATGCGCAGACAAATTATATATATGTTTAGTGCACCCAGAAAGTATTTTGGTTTATTTTCTTCTTATATTTATCAAAACTCAATTCAACATTTATCGAATGGTTTGTACAGGCTTTAGCATATCCTTATCGGCCAATGTCTTAATTATTCACATTAATGCCACAAAGAGTAAGTATTGCTTAAGCAGATCGGAGACGGTAATCTAGGTCTCCAGAAATGAGGCTGGTTTGCTAGTTGTAATTAACTTAGCAATTTGCTTAGCCTCGACGAACTTTAAATTTGAATTTAAAACACTGACAACAACTGGGAACACGAATATTGAATGTCAGTATTCTTCTAAATCTTAAAACAAATGTGAGGGTTTTGAATCTGCGCCTGCAGTAACCATTACCACAACACTTAGCTCTTCGACATCTGAAATAACGATATCGCAAGATGACGTTGTTGGTGATTTTCTTCACATACGTTTTAAAATAATATTTCTTGCAAACAGGTCTCCAAAAAGGCCAACCCGGCCGGATTCGCTTTTCGGGTTCATCTTCATTGGCAACTTTCTTTCGTTTGGGAATCTCATCACTGCGGTAAAGTCTGCAGAAACAAAAAGTAAGATGCAAAATTGTATAATAAACCAACAAGAAAAGAAAGGGAAAAAAAGAAGGAAGGAAGGAAGGAAGGAAGGAAGGAAGGAAGGAAGGAAGGAAGGAAGGAAGGAAGGAAGGAAGGAAGGAAGGAAGGAAGGAAGGAAAGGGAATAATTATACAACAAAAAAGGAAATAATTAAGAAAGAAAGAATGAAAGAAAGGCAAAACAATAACAACAACAGCAAAAAAACACTTACGTAATGGAAGCTAGATTGGTTAAGTATAGTACAATGTACTTAACGAGCGGATCGGAGCGCAAGTTATATGTCTTATATCGGTGGATAAAGATCCGAGCCGAAGGCGAGCTATTGGAACTTTCGTCCTGATGTAATGCGCCCTCGAGTTCTTTATATTATTTTTCAAACGTCTAGCTGTCAAAGACGTCAAATATCATATTTGTCTAGAATTTCCTACGTAAGACTATTTTTGGCTCAGAAAATCCAAGTTAAACTTAAGCAAATGAAGAAAACTTTTTATCTACGTTACGATAGTGATTTCCAATGTGTTTTCTAATAAACTATTAATAAGTATATTATTCCGTTTAACTCACCCATCTACCGACGGATCATTCAAGATGCCTTGCTCTGTCAACTGCTTCTTCACTTCTTCAAACGATATATCACCTAGTTGGTCTACCTCTGTTTCTGTTGCAGCGGTGTACACCACTGCGAGACCAAGAAGGAAAACAGCCAGAAAGGTACGCATCCTAGAGGCAAAGAGAAAACTTGCTGAGCCCATATCTTTTGCTGGTCTTTGCTCCAACTAAACTTTTTAAATTCATGGAAAATAGAAATTTTGTGTTGATGTCGCATGCACAATAGAGCAGATTTCGTATGAGCGTGAAAACGGCACCGCACGGTCACGGCACGGTTACGGCAGAAATTTCGAATGTTTTTATATAGACATCACGGCACTGACACTGTTACGGTACGGCGCGGTTCGTTTCACACTCATACGAAATCTGCTCTAATGAATGAATGGACGAGAGTACTTATTCGGAACGACATTTCGTACCTGTATCATGTAAGCGCGGTACGACACTCATATCAGTATAAAACTCTTTATATGAGCAAGAGACGCATGGAAAAAAGACAGAAAAGGACATAAATATACTTTTACATGCTAGATTTTCTTGAATGTAAACGTGGTATGATAATGAATTTCATACCGGAACGAAGGGATTCCGGTATCATGTAAACAGCCCCTTATTTTAACATATTTTGAATAAACCGAAGAAAAAGGAAAATATTAGAAAGGAAAACATGGACAATTCAAAAAACAATTACGCTTTTTCCTAGATACCTCAAAAGTTTTTGAGTACTGTCTTCTCCAGCGCAAGTTTTCATCTTCGAGTACTGAACAGCGTTAAGACTCGCAATGATCGATTTTATACTTCTCTTATTCATACATGCTCCTGTGTGCGAGCCATAGAAATAGTTTTCCTGTTTGTTGTTTATCGATACCAAACTGTTCAAAAACTTTTTCAAGGCTACGTAAAGCTGGGGTTTTTTTCTGCCTTTTAACGAGGGTTCTCTCGCAAAACCGAAACTAAAACCGGACATCATTTTCTAAAAAGGATTTCTTGTTACCTCAAAAAAGTAGAGCTGTTTCTTCAGAGTCTTTCTTCTTACTGCAACGTTGACTCGTGCATGGACAGTTCCAACTAATACAACTAGCAACCAATGCTGCCTTATTTATGTTCTCCGCCAAGGTCAAGCCAAAATAGATTTTTATGTATTTTTAACATATTCATGTAAAAAAACATTTCTTACATATAAATGTAATTGTTTACGTCGCCCTTCTTGGCTTTTATCCATAAGTTCTTAACTGAGGAACTAAGTCAATATATGTTAACGGGAAAAAGTACTGAATTGCATTGAGTTGAAACAAAACTATTTGACTAAAAATACACTGACTGTATAGTAACGATTTCTCGAAACGTTACATTCGGCTCAAAATTAAAGTTGTGGTATTGTTATCTGTGGCCTCGCCCGCTTTTAAGCCTTTCAAATTATGTTTGTTCTGCGTTCTTTTTTATGGCTTGGCAATTAAGGAGGTTTAGATTCTGCCTTTTAACAAATAATTTGTTACAAATGTCCGCTACAGATAAAACCACTGCAAACACCTACAAAAATTAACCTGAGTAGGGTTTTTTTCGAATTGCCATCATTCCACTAGAAAATATTGTGATTATATTGTGAAACGACGGCAGGTTTCACAATATAATA
The DNA here is from genome assembly GCA_029948255.1 of Telmatactis stephensoni. NCBI lineage: Eukaryota > Metazoa > Cnidaria > Anthozoa > Actiniaria > Isophelliidae > Telmatactis > Telmatactis stephensoni. The sequence goes on from JALIZF010000695.1 coordinate 37,587, forward strand.
GTACTGTACGTATGTGGCAGGTGAAGCATATCTCTCAATTAAGTCAATAATATGCCATGCAAAACAAATACGTTTTCAATTTTGATTTAAATTTGTTTCAACTCTCACTCATGAATCTTATTTCATAAGGCACAGAGTTCCACCATTTCAGCGCAGCGACGCTGAAGTCCTGGTACCTTGGGCATGAGCAGTAACTGGTTGGAGGAACGTAAGGAACGTGCAGGAACGTATCTTTCTTTTATGACGTCACATACAAAAACACATGCCCACCAAACCGGGTAAAGGTAATATAAAGTCAAGGGGATTGGGCTTTGCTCTCATCGTTCAAAAAAACATTTATATAACAAGGACAAGCTAGTGCAGTCATTTACAAAGTTATTACTTTTTGCTGATGCGAACTGTACGTGTGCGAATTCAATTTTTTTGTGACGTCTATTGAAATAGTAAATAACTGATATAGTTAGTTGACGTCAACTGTTCAATCACTGAGACTAAAAGTCAGTATCAATACATATTTGTTTAAAAAAAGATCGTTTTGACGAACATTGAATAAAGAGCACTAGTATTCGTATGACTGTCTCAAAGTCCGTGCAGTTGCGGGCCGGTCTTACCCACTACAACGTATCTTATTGAGTGATACAAAGGTATATCAGAACAATTGTTAACTAAGTATTTAATTTGATATTAGCCCTTAAATAATATTTACATATCATCTGCATTTTTTGAGGGTCTTTGAGTAGTTGACGTAGATATCATCATTTCAACTCAACAAGTCTCCAAGTCGTTCAGTAGAAAGCGAAACCTTTAATATTACTCTTGAAATGTAAAAAAATACCATTTTATGCTACATATGGGCCTGCCAAAGGCCTTAACATGCTAAAGAAACAATACCAAGTAACAAAATAAATGAAGAAGATAAGCACATAAATCCGTTAGTCTGCTCAATTTGAAATACTAAAATGTGTGCTTAAAATGTTCACGAGTTCCATTCATTTCCACAGGCTAATGGTTCCAGAGAGAAAAAATGTTGAGCAGCTGTGTTTGTTAAGAGTTCGGATGTTTTTTCCAAGCACAATTTAAACTTAAATCGTTTGCTCAACTAGTGCTATGTGTACTTTTTAAATTTTTTTTCAAACAAACTTCTGACTCATCACATGAAACAAATGCCTTTTCTAAGTAAAGAATTTTGATTATGTCTATTTGAAAACAGGAATAAAGGCAATCACGCATATCTGTACCTCACTCTATCATATACTCGTAATCACCTGCTTAGTAAACATGTTGATGATCGAATTTGGCCATTAAAGGGAAAGACAAAAATCCTCAGAAAAGACTACGCACTTTCATGTGAGATTTTAGTGGTATTTTTTGCTTGTTATTAATTTTATTCTGTTAGGTAATTGTGGTTAATTATAAGTGGTAATGTACACACTACACGCTCAAGTTGTTTTTCGGTATAGCTATATATAATAATGTAAAGGCGCTGTTACACGCGCGTTGAAACGTTTATCTGAAACTTGTGTTGATCGCCGATGAGAGACGAGTTTCCTAAGGGGTGTTACATGCTGAAATTTCGTCCTGAAACTTGTTAGCGACACAAGTTCTGTTGCAGAAGTAGAAGGTATTCTTACTTTTCGTGAGACTGTCTCGTGAAACCAAAAGTTTCAGCTAAATGACCATGTTACACGGTGCAATGCGTTTTGGCCATGGAACTCGTCTCGCAACGGCGATTGAGGCAAGTTTCATAGAAAGGTTTCAGCGTGTAACAGTGCCTTAATAGTTTTGTACAATTGTTATGAAATGCATAAATCAAAATAAAAACTGTTCTTATAGGGAAAAAAAGGACAAGCAACAGGATTTGAATTGGAGAAAAGAAATATTTTCCAAATTGTAGCCCCAGTACAACACAACTCAAAAACTTGCATCATCAATGGTTATAAAAGTTTATTGAAAGTGTATTTATTGAAAGCTTTACATGGTTTTACAAGTTTTACATTTATTTAAAGTTTTACATTTATTCAATGATTATTACAAACACTAAAAACAGACAAAACATCCTAACCTTCCTCTATCATTCTCTAGCTCTACGAACAATACAAAAGGAAAGCTAGACTGGAATACCAGTCCTCCTCAACTGAGTTTAACACAGGGTGGCAATATAAAGCAAAACTAGGGCTGGCCATTATGTACTTGGTTGATTAGCCGTAGTACCTTGAGTAGCACTTGCAGCAGACCGGGATCCACTTGAATCTCCAAAGGCAGCACCCCACCCTGACTCTAAGGCGCCTGTACCTCTTTATGCATCTTCCTCTACCGTAGCAACATCTTCTGTTCAGGCATTTGATGTCGTGATAATACAGTTTCACTCGGCGTGTAATGTTCCAAATGCGTGTCCTGATTACCCGTTCACGGCAAAGTGGTCTCAATCTTTTTGGCTTATAATAACGACGCGGTGATCGTTTTTCTTCAGGCTCGTCAGCAACTAAGTCTTGATCGGGTACTGGCTCATCATCGTGGTAAAGTCTGTAGAAGCAAGCAAAACAACTTTACAACATACGGCGACTCAGAAATAAAATTTTATGTACTTTTAACATATTCTCAGTTGTAAAAAACAACAACAATTAATAAATTCCGGCAAACTTTGATCAACGCCGAGAGAAGCCCTTAGTGGACCAGGCCAGTAATAAAGACAACTGTGGACTGGTGGAACAGACACGTTCACAGACTGTCTACCTAGCTAAATGTACTTGTTAGAGTTCTTGTTGCTTTAATTACTCACCCAATCACAGATGGATTGTTCAAGATTCCTTGTGCCTCCAACTGTTGCTTCACGTCGTCATACGATTTATCGTCAGTTTCGGGGGTGGCAGCCGTGTAAACCACGACGAGAACAACAAGGAAAACGGCAAGAGATATACGCATCCTAAACAAACAAAATAATTGACATGGTTCGTAAATCGTTTCTGCCAAATCTTAGGAGAGGAAAGCAAGAAAAAATGCAATAGAAACGATCAAGATACTTTGAACATCCATTCGGCAAGGAATGTATTGTACGTTCGTATGTGTAACAACGAAGGACGAACTGTTCAAAATCCTTTTCAAGGCTACAAAAAGCCAAAAAACAATGAGGAAACTAAAACCGAACATCAACCTCTAAAAAATCTGTTACCTCGAAAATAGTTGGCTGTTTCAGTCTTCTCTCTTTCTTCTTGCTGCAACGTCGACTCCTGGGATGGGCAGTTTCAACTGATGAAACTAGCAACCGATTCTGCCTTATTTATGTTGTCCGGCTAGGTCCAGCCAGAAATAGATTTTTATGTATTTTTAACATATTCATGTAAAAATAAAATTTGTTGCATATAAATGTAATTATTTACGTCAGGCTCGTTGGCTTTTATCCATAAGTTCCGCTTTAACAGGAACTAAGTCAATATATGTTAACGGAAAAAAGTACTGAATTGAGTTGAAACAAAACTATTTGACTAAAAATGCACTGTACGGTAACAATTTCTCTAAAAAAGGTTATATTCAAATTGTTATTTTTGTTTTGTTTCAATTCATCATGTTCGTTATTAGATATCACTACCACATCCATTGACCTTTCTCAAAAAGTTTTTCAAAACGTTATGTTTGGCTCAAAATTAAAGTTGCATTTGTTAAATTGTTATCTGTTATTTATAAATCTAAAGTAACCATTACCCTGCAAAACTCTTTTTGATTTCGATGGATCTTCGATGTCGATGAATTCTTGCCGTAACCGTCAGTGACTCACAGTGCCGGCATGCGAAACTCTATTCTAAGGCCCCGTTCAGACTACAGCATTAGATCGATCTGAGATCGATCCAGTCTGGTACATCGCTTCAAGCTGGATCGAACTCAGATCGATCTAAAACTGTAGTGTGAACTGGGCCTCAGCTTCCATGGCCATTTTAGTTCGGCCTAGATAATGGAGAACGGACGACCCAACGGACCTTCGTGGCCTCGCTCGCTTTTAAGCCTTTATTCAAAATATGTTTGTTCTGTGTTCTTTTCTTTTATGCCTTTGCAATTAAGGAGGTTTAGATTCCATTATATTTGTTACAAATATCCACTGCAGATAAAACCACTGGAAACACTTACAAAAATTAACCTTTTTTGTAGAATTGACATCCACTTGAGAAAAGGAAACTAAAGGAGTGTCATTTATCATATAATTATTTATAAAATACCTATATTTCTTAATTTCGAAAACTTGTTCTTTTCACTAGTGAAAATAGCATGTTCTTTTCACTAGTGAAAAGATCATTACCATGGTTACTTGAGCGCATTTACTCTAAATATAGTTTGTTGTCTCTTGATTTGATAATTATATGATAAATAGAATATTACATGTTCGCTTGGAGATACGGTTTTATCTTCTCTTGTTGAAAAGATTATCTCCTCACTCGACGAGACTATCATCAAACACTCCAAGATAAAAATTCCGTATCTCCGCGCGCCCATTGTAATATCCTCTATTTATTACATTGGTAGTTGAAGGAAGAGTAAAGGAGTCTAAGGATTTTTCTTGAATTTTCAGAACAGATTTTTTATGTTAATCAATGCGAAAAGTACGTCGAAAGAAGCAATGGAAACTGGCTTATGAAAATTTGATGTTCAAGTTTTAAGTATTCGATCTGATTGGTTTTTGTTTTTTGTTTTTTGTTTTAATTTTGCCTTCAGCACCGGTCTTCTTAATTATTAACTGTCTATATCTACAACCTGCTCAAACCGTTTTTAAGGCCAAGGTAATATTTATTTTTAGTTTATTACCTTTGGTAACAATACGCGATACTGTGTGAAACAGCAGGTTTCACCATATAATAGTATTGCATGTATGTACGTGAATGCAGGTGAAGCATATCTCGGTGACTGGACTATACAAGTCAATAATAATACGCATGAAAACAAATGCGTTTTCAATTTTGATTTAATTTGTTTCAACTTTCACTTGATCTTATTTTACTAGGCGCAGAGTTCCACAACTCTGCGCAGCGATGCAATTTTCAGTGACGTCTACTAAAATAGTAAATAATTGATATATAGTTAGTTGACGTCAACTGTTCAACCACTGAGACTAAAAGTCAGTATCAGTACATTAAAAAAAGATCATTTTGACGAACACCGAATAAATATATATATCTTATTAGACGGTTTGATGTGTAGTATGGCTGTATATTTTACGAGTCACGCAGTATTTTGACGAGCCCGTAGGGCGATCCAACTGTCTACACTGAAAAAGAAGAAACGCGAAAAAACGCCTTTTTAAAACGCATTTTAGGACGAGAAAGTTCTTTTGAAATAAAATTGTGAAAACGTGACAGTCTGCCGTGACTTTGGCGTGTGGCGCGAGCTGTGCGGTCTCTGATTCGCTGAAAAGTGACAACAAGTCAAACTAGTTTTCTGGCGCGCGCGAGGTTTTTTTCACTGCGTACGAAGTGGTGATGGCGCGTATTTCGACAACTTGTAAAACTATTTTCCTACAATACAAATATCGCGAGATATTTGTACTCGTTTTGGGCGTTATTTGTACTCTGCTGAGTACAGTTGGATAATAAAGAGCAGCATTCGTATGTCCGTGCAGCGCGTCCTCAAGATTTTAAATTGAGTTCTAGTCAAATAGAATTCTTACCCACGCGCGACCTTATTGAGTGATGCAAAGGTTTATCAGAACAATTGGTACGTGCATGCAACTACCATATCGGCCTTAACTAAGTATCCAAATGAATTTGATATTAGCCCTTAAATAATATTTACACATCATCTGCATTTTGAGTAGTTGACGTAGATGTCATCATTTCAACTCAAAAAAGTACCAACTAATAAAATATATTGAGAAGATAGCATAAGCATTTATAATATAGCTTTTTTCTAACAAGCGCTCTGATTGGCTGAAAACCCCTTGAAAATCGTGGTATATTTCCCCGGCCAGTAAACCCACGGCTCGGAGCAAAGTTCTCGTCAACATTTTTCTTTCTGCTGTAAAAATTGCCAAAAACTGCAGAATTTTCATCGTTAAGTACGTTTTTAGTATTGCTTTGAAATATATTGAGCAGGTTACAATGCACGACTCTTTCACAAAAACGAAAAGCTTTGTTTTACAATGAAATGTGATTGGTAAGAGCCAAAATTATGTCAGCTTATGGCTGTATGAAAATTTGGAGTTTTTTTTTTACAAAATAAATACAACAAAATCCAAGCAATTTTATAAGAACAATGAGTTTATTAACAACATTTTAATTGACAAATTATTTCCTTGTTCAGTTGATGGAGTGGTACGTTTCGATAAGCAATGTTATTACAACTTTTTTTACGATGAAAGCAAGAAAGTTACCGCGTGGCAAATTACGACACAACCTATTAATAAAGTGATAAAGAAGGCCGTAAAATTTAACTGAATTGCCTTTGAAACATCTACAAATCAAGGTTAATTTTTTTCTGAACGAAACCTACACACGTACACATTAGAAAATAAAAACTGAGGAGGATTAAAATTAAGGTACTTGGTGCTCCAAAACTGTCAATTCCAGAGAGTCAAATATACGGCAAAGCCTTAAAGCGTAAAAAAATATACTAAAACAAACTTAATCAGCTGCTTGAAAATCTTTACACATTCAAGAAAAAAAATTTCCCGTGAAAACATGTACACTTAGACACAACTGAAAAAGTACAGAAAAGTACCTCAAAAGGGTAAATTTGTAGTCCACAACTTTCCTGTTCAAGCTTCTCCAATGCTATTTTTTCTCTTCCCAAAGGACTTCGATGACGTCATTTTCAAAATCAAGCCAATCACAACGCTCGTTGTATCTCGCTCTCGAAATAATCAGCAATCTCATTGGACATTGATGATTCTTAGGAGAATTGATTTTTTCATCGCCGAAATTTAGTCGAAGTTTTAGTTTTTTGCTTGTAATTATTTTCTGCTATATTAAAAAGCAATAAACGAACAAATCCGTTAGTAAATTTGAAATACAAAAATGTGTGCTTAAAATATTTAGGTGCACGAGTTCCTGACTCATTTCCAAACGCCAATGGTTCGGGAGAGAAAAACTGCTGAGCAGCTGCGTTTGTTTAGAGTTCGGATATTTTTTTCCAATCCAAGTTTAAACTTAAATCGTTTGCTCAACTAGTGCTATATGCACTTTTTTAATTTTTTTATCAAACAAACTTCTGACTCATCACATGAAACAAATGCCTTTTCTAAGTAAAGAAATTTGATTATGTCTATTTGAAAACAGGAATAAAGGCAACCACGCATATCTGTACCTCACTCTATCATATACTCGTGATCACCTGCTTAGTAAACATGTTGATGATCGAATTTGGCCATTAAAGGGAAAGACAAAAATCCTCAGAAAAGACTACGCACTTTTACGTGTCATTTTAGTGATAGATGTTTCCCTCTTATTATTCTATTGAATTATTTAACACTTATTAGACCGAGGGAAACAGTATGTTTTGTGGTCCCAATCGAGAACACTGATGTTTCCAGGGGCGACGCGGGTTTCACGGCTTAATGAAAACCACTCTAAAAAAAAACGTTCTGACGGGTAGTTGTAGTGAAAGTAATTCTATATATCATGCAAATATCTGATTGCTCCAAGAATAAAAACAGCTAAATTTAGGATATATATTTCCGGTTGTGTTTTTTTTATCGTTTTTTTTTTACATCGTAACCATAATGACCCATGATATCGGCCTAAATTATAGAGGCCTTAAATTATACCCTTTCTTGGCAAGAAAGTTTGAATTCATCTGAAGTCATAATTATAAAACGCTTCACTTTGATTCATTACAAAGGCTCGTGTCCGTTTAATTTCTAATCAGTCATCGTTGTCAAACACAACCTTCAATTTACTGCTTTATAAATAGTGAAAATGTCACACAATTTACTGCAGAGAAAAATCAGCTTCAATTCTGTATATCGCATTTTTGACGTGTGAACTCGATGTCCCGAAAAATTCAGTCAAACAAAAAGAAACTGATCAGAATGAGCTGGAGAGGTTAATCAAATGTTTCTAAGTTTTAGCTTGTAAGTTTTTCACCACAATCTTGAACAAAACCCGTTAAGACTAGCTCGTTCAGTTTCTAACATGATTTCATGTCATTGCTAGAAGAATTCAAGCTTTTCAAATACTATGTCTTGCATGGTGTACGCGAGTAACCGAAAAACCTGGGGCTTACCGGCAGGCTCTCTCTCTCCTCCCCTTCTCCCCAGTTCCCCACTCCTCCCCAGTCTCCCGCCCCTCCCCTTTCCCCTCCTTCCCCTAGTCAGTTGATTTCAACATAAATCGTGAAGAACGAATGCCGATACTCAATGGTGCATCGTGATTTGAATAACACAGGAGTCCCGGAATAAAAAAAGAGCGAAAGCGATAGCTGCCGCGTACCCAGAGCCCACGTTACTTTTGGCCTGCCTTCAATCTCGTCGAGCATGCGCAGTAACGTAGTTTAATAATGTTCGAGTGAGTGAGTGAGTGACACATTGGCATATTCGACCCCTAACAATAACTCATGGATTTAATGGAACTAATATTGATTAGCTTGTTGAGTAATAAACTTATCCTAGTTTAATCACGATGATTTTCTTGCCAGTAAATAAACTGAAGTCAGGTTGTTGTTTTTTTTGTCGGGAGGGGCTAGGAATTTTTGAACGCGATTTTGGGGAGGGTCATAGCCTTTTGGAGCCAAATTTGGGAAGGGTCATAATTTTACAAACTCACACAAGTATTCATTTCATTACTGACCGGTCCCTTCAAATGTTTAGGTGCACGGTTTCCAGTCATTTCCAAAGGCTAATGGTTCCAGAGAGAAAAAGTGTTGAGCAGCTGCGTTTGTTAGGATCACGGATGTTTTTTCCAGCAAAGTTTAAACTTAAATCGTTTGCTCAATTAGTGCTATGTGCAACTTTTTAAATTTTTCAAATAAACTTCTGACTCATCATATGAAACAAATGCCTTTTCTAAGTAAAGGAATTTGATTATGTCTAGTTAAAAACAGGAAAAAAGGCAATCACGCATGTCTGTACCTCACTCAATCATATACTCGCGCGTGATCACCTGCTCAGAGAACATGCATGTTGATCGAATTTGGCCATTGAAGAGAAAGACAATATCGGCTATAATCGTAGCTCAAGAAAGCTAAAAAAAAAGATTAAGCACTTTCATGTGACATTTCAGTGATATTTGTTTCCATCATGTTATTAATTCTAGCTATTAAAGAATTATTATTCATTATAAATAGTAATGTACACACTACACGCTCAACATTTATTTTTTTACTATATATAATTAAAAGGCGCTGTTACACGCTGGAACGTTCTGAAACTTGTGTCGATCGTCGATGCGAGACGAGTTTAATAAGGGGTGTTATTATATGACCCGTATTTCCCTGCTCGCGCACTCTTAAAGTGCTCCACGGTTCTCCGTGCTTTATTTTCTCATGAATCGAAAAGTTGAGTGTAAAAAGAGAAAATAGAGAGAGAAATAACACTCCTTATCGACCTTATCGTTCGTCACAAAAAATTCCACATCAAACCACGTAAACATTCAGTTTAAAGTGCACCTAACCCCCCTGTCTGGCGTCATTTTATATAAATCTAGAATAATTATTTCTGAGAACCTTTGCGAAGAAAGTATTCGATTCGGATAAATCCCCGATTTTTAATTTTATTTCAAAGTTGTGGGATTGCTGCCCACGGTCGAGTGTATCGCGCTGAGGGACTGGGGCCGAGTGTGACGTCTACTCAGGAACCATCACAACTATACTAAGTACATTGTCCGCTTGTTTATTCTAAAAAAATATATATCATTTGGCATTTCAGATTGGTTTTTATATACTTTTTCAATGAATTTCTATAAACTTTCGAAGCCTTATTTGTGAATGTCGATGTTGTGTTCGCCGACGGCTCGTGCTTCCACTACACTCTCTCGTGTTCTCCCAACATCACGCGTGTTTTGATCAGGCTATCAAACACGGGAAACCGTTTTTTATTCCTTAAGTGTAAGTTTATTGAAAGTGTATTTATTGAAAGCCTTACATGTTATGCAATTTAATGAGTCTTACAGACAAAACAGATAAAACATCCTACCATTCCTCGGTCAGTCTCTCTACGATCAATACAAAAGGAAAGCTATAGACTGGAATACCAGTCCTTCTCAACTGAGTTTAACACAGGATGACAATATAGAGCAAAACTAGGGCTGGCTATTATGTACTTGGTTGATTAGCCATAGTACCTTGAGTAGCACTTGCAGCAGACCGGGATCCACTTCTTTCTCCAGATCCAGCCTACCTTGACTTTAAGAAGCCTGTACCTCTTTATGCATCTTCCTCTACCGTAGCAACATCTTCTGTTCAGGCATTTGATGTCGTGATAATACAGTTTCACTCGGCGTGTAATGTACCAAACGCGTGTCCTGATTACCCGTTCACGGCAAAGTGGTCTCCATCTTTTTGGCTTATAATTACGACGCGGTGATCGTTTTTCTTCAGGCTCGTCAGCAACTAATTCTTGATCGGGTACTGGCTCATCATCGTGGTAAAGTCTGTAGAAGCAAGCAACAACTTTATAATATTCGGCTACTCAGAAATAAAATTTTATGTAGTTTTAACATATTCTCAATTGTAAGAAAAAAAAAGAACTAACAAATCCCGGCAAACTCTGATCAACGAGAGAAGCCTCTTGGACCAGGCTTACCCAATCACAGATGGATCGTCCAAGATTCCTTGCGCCTCCAACTGTTGCTTCACGTCGTCATACGATTTATCGTCAGTTTCTGGGGTGGCAGCCGTGTAAACCACGGCGAGACCAACAAGGAAAACGGCAAGAGATATACGCATCCTAAAAAAATAACAGCAAATTATTGACATGGTTGGTAATTCTCTTTTGCCAAATATTATAGTAGAGGAAAGCAAAGAAAAAATGCAATAGAAACGATCAAAATATTTTGAACATCCAAGGAATGTATTGTATATACGTTCGTATGTGTAACAACGAAGGACGAACTGTTCAAAAACCTTTTCGATTCAAGCGGCTACAAAAAGCTTTTTTTTCTGCCCGGCTTTACGATAACGAGCTAAGGTTATACTCTAGGGTCCGGTTGTACGAAGGGTGAATAGCGCTATCCAGCGGATAAATCCTTATCCGGCGTATAAAATCTATAATACAAAATCTATACAGTGGATAACTCTTATCCGGTGGATAACTTTATCCAACCTTTGTACAACCGGGCCTAGATCTCTAAAAACAAATATGGTAACTTAAACCGAACATCAACCTCTAAAAAATCTGTTACCTCGTAAAAGTTGAGCTGTTTCAGTCTTCTCTTTTTCTTCTTGCTCAGTGCAACGTTGACTTCTGGACAGTTTCACTGAACTGATGAAATTACCGACCGATTCTGCCTTATTTATGTGGTCCGGCTAGGCCCAACTAGAAATAGATTTTTATGTATTTTTAACATATTCATGTAAAAATAAAATTTGTTGCATATAAATGTATAATCATTTACGTCAGGCTTGTTGGCTTTTATCCATAAGTTCTTTAACAGGAACTAAGTCAATATATGTTAACGGAAAAAAGTACTGAATTGCATTGAGTTGAAACAAAAATATTTGACTAAAAATATACACTGTATAGTAACGATTTCGTTACCCTGCAAAACTCTTTTTGATTTCGATGGATCTTTGATGTCGATGAATTCTTGCTGTAACCGTGTGTCGGTATGCGAAATCTACTCTAAGCTTCCATTTTAGTTTGGCCTAGTTAATGGAGAATGTACGGACCCAACGGACCTTCGTGGCCTCGCTCGCTTTTCAGTCTTTCAAATTAAACCTTTATGTTTGTTCTGTGTTGTGTTCCTTTTATGTCTTTGCATTTAAGGAGGTTTAGATTCCATTTTATTTGTTACAAATGTCCGCTACAGATGAAACCACTGGAAACACCTACAAAAATTAACCTGAGTGCGTGTTTTTTTTTTGTTTTTTTTTTTTTTTTTTTTTTTTTTTTTTTTTGTGGAATTGACATCCACTTGAGAAAATGAGACTAAAGATATGTAATTTACCATATTGGTAGTCCAAAGGATAGTATAGGAGTCTAAGGAATATCATGAACTTTCAGAGCAGTTTCTTTAATGAAAAATACAAGAGAAACAGTGGAAATTGACTTATGAAAATTTGATGTTCAAGTATTAGGCTTTCGATCTGATTGTCTTTTGTTTTGCTTTTTACCTTCAGTTCTCCTTAATATATCTGTACAATCTATTCAAATCGTTTTTAAGGTCAAGGTAGCATCTGATTTATTTATAGTTCCTTTGGTAGCAATACAAGATATTGTGAAACAGGTTTCTGCACAATATAATAGTACTGCATGTATGTGGATGCAGGTGAAGCATATCTCGCAACTGGACTACTAAGTCAATAATACGCCATGCAAAACAAATGCATTGAAGTTGAAACAAATTTAAATGATTTAAATTTGTTTCAACTTCAACTTGATCTTATTTTATTAGGCACTGACAGAGTTCTACAACTGACTTCGGCGCAGCGACGCAATTTTAAGTGACGTCTACTGAAATAGTAAATAATTGATACAGTTAGTTGGATGACGTCAACTGTTCAACCACTGAGACTAAAAGTCAGTATCAGCACATTAAAAAAAGATCATTTTGACGAACACTGAATAAAGAGCAGTATTCGTATGACTGTGTAAAGTCCGTGCAGTTGCGGGTCGGTATTCAAATAGAATTCTTACCCACGACCACGTATCTTATTGAGTGATACAAAGGTTTATAATATAGCTTTTTTCTACTTAACAAGCAGCGCTCTGATTGGCTGAAAACCCTTGAAAACCGTGGTATATTTCCCAAGTAAACCCACGGCTCAGAGCAAAGTTCTCGTCAACATTTTTCTTTCTGCTGTAAAAATTGCCAAAAACAGCAGAATTTTAGTCATCGTAAAGTACGTTTTTTAGTATTGCTTTGAAATATATTTAGCTGGTTACAATGCACGACTATTTCACAAAAACTAAAAGCTTTCTTTTGCAATGAAAAGTGATTGGTAAGAGCCACAATCATGTAAGCTTATGGTTGTATGAAAATTTGGAGGGTTTTTCACAAAATAAATGCAGCAAAATCCAAGCAATTTTATAACAACAATGAGTTTATTATAACATTTTAATTGACAAATAATTTCCTTGTTGATGAAGTGGTACGTTTCGATAAGCAATGCTATTACAACTGGTTTTACGATGAAAGCAAGAAAGTTACCGCGTGGCAAATTACGACACAACCTATTAATAAAGTGATAAAGAAGGCCGTAAATTTAACTGAATTGCCTTTGAAACATCTACAAATCGAAGATATAATTTTTCTGAACGAAACCTACACACGTACACATTACAAAAATAAAAATAGAAGGATTAAAAGGTACTTGGTGCTCCAAAACTGTCAATTCCAGAGAGTCAAATTTACGGCAAAGCCTTAAAGCGTAAAAAAAATATAATAAAACAAACTTAATCTGCTTAAAAATCTTTACACATTCAAGAAAATTTTTTTCCAGTGAAAACATGTATATATACTTAGACACAACTGAAAAAGTACATAAAAGTACCTCTAAAGAGTAAATTTGCAGTCCACAACTTCCATTCAAGCTTCTTCGATTTTTTTACTTCGATGACGTCATTTTCAAAATCAAACCAATTACAACGCTCGTTGTATCTCGCTCTCGAAACGATGAGCAATCTCATTGGTTCATTGATTTCTAAGTAAAGAAATTTGATTATGTCTATTTGAAAACAGGAATATAATAAAGGCAATCATGCACGCATATCTGTACCTCACTCTATCATATACTCGTGATCACCTGCTTAGTAAACATGTTGATGATCGAATTTGGCCATTAAAGGAAAAGACAAAAATCCTTAGAAAAGACACGTACTTTGATGTGACATTTTAGTCATAGATGTTTCCCTCTTATTATTCTATTGAATTATTTAACTCTTATTTACTGGGACCGAGGGTATACTGCTTTGTTATACATGTATACCAACAAAAAACGTCGCTTTCAAGTCATTCAATGAATGTTTTTATTCAAAATTCACTTAAAACTTGTCAACAAACTGACCTTTTTTCGCACAAAGTTTATTGGAGAATTGTCGCAGCTTGTTTGGTGACATTTCTCGTTTATTATCAATCCTAGGCCTTTTCTCGAAATGAATTATGAATATTGTTCGCAATAGTTTAACAAAAAACACGAGTTTTGCCTCATGTCCGAGTGAATGGATTTGACGAATTCTAGAAGCATTTTGAAGGCTTTTTTTCGCTTACTTGCATCGATCGAAAAATTACAACTAATTTCACGAGCCTAGCTTGAAACATCTATAGCAAATTTCTAAAATATTTCTAAATGTTAGAAATGCCATCAGTCCAACATTCTATCCATTTCCATGAAGAAATATCATTGAAATGTCATGGACTGATTTCATGAAAATATCATGGGAATTTCAATTTCTTGCAAATAAATCTCGAAGTAACTCGAGCAAATTTCCAACAGACAGAAATATGTACCACTTAACCACTTGAAATAATTACATTTAATTGTTGGAAATATTTATGGAAACCAACGTGGCATGGAGCTGAATTTAATACCGGATCGAAACCGGATTTGTCACGCATCACGAAAAATAAAATCGAAAAATCCCGAGTCGAGGGAATCCACAAGAGTGGAGTATTCTTTTCACGTGTCACGAGAGAAGTGTCATCCACGGATCACGAGAAATGATTTATTAGAATCCCGAATCACGAAAAACAAAAATGCCCGATCACGCGTCACGAGAAAACCCCTGTACGCCCCTGATCAAATGCTTCTGAGTTTTAGCTTGTAAGTTTTTAACCACAATCTTGAACAAAACCCGTTAAGACTCTTTCAGTTTCTAACGTGATTTCATGTCATTGCTTGAAGAATTCAAGCTTTTCAAATAAAGTGTCATGCATGGTGAGCGTGAGTTACCGAAACATATTATTTTTACATATGGAAAATATATAAAATAACCTACATATATTATTTTTAATATATTACAATATTACATATTGTATCTCAGTCTGGGGTGGTTGTACCACACCACTCTTCAACAAATTAGAAGAAATCCATGCCAAAGCAGCCAGATATATTCACAGAATACCTAGTGCAACTGACAACTTCAAAGTTCTTAAACAGGCAAATTGGCACCCACTTTCATACATCTACAAAAAATCACTCCTGAAACACGTTCACCAAGTGTATTATCAAACAGCTCCAACACAGATCCAAGACCTGTTTACATTAAGAAATAAAGACAAAGTACAAGACCAGACGAAGCAAGCAATTTGAGATGGAAAGACCCAACAAAGAAATTGCAAGACTCTCCTTCAAGCATAGAGGAACATTGTTATGGAACGCTATGCCAGACCGAGTTAAAAATTATGAGAACATTAACACATTCAAAAGCCATCTAAAATATATTCATAAGGACATCAATAACTTTACCTTTGAGAAAGAAAGCTCATCTATTTTGAATAAGGACGAATGTTTTCATTATTGTTAAATATTGATTAGGCATACTTCAAATATATTAGTATATATTTAATACTTATCTACTATTTTTCTTTGTGATTAGACTAGTTAAGTATCGAGAAATTTAGCGGTACTAAGGCACGTCGTTTGATATCGCGGAATTTCTTAATCCTTTATATATCTAAACTAAGTTATCTATTAAGACTAGATAAATTGCTATTCATTTACATATTTCGTATAAAAGATCATTAAATTAGATCCAATTATATATTTTAATCATATATGGTATGTGTTCAGTTTGCACCTAGCTGTTGGAACAGCTTGGTAATTAATCTGAACACATGCCATTCTGAGGCTGGTTTATCCCCAGCACACTACTTCTATATAAATTCATAATTATTTTCATTTAAATTACATCCGACATAGTGAATGTCAATTTATATATTATAGATTTTCGAATTAATATAGCTTTATTTACTTAAATATTGTAAACATTTTTATAAATTAGTATTAGGCAGGTCCACATCAGCTACGGCTGCCTGACTCTCAACCTGCGTCACCAAATAAAATATGTATGTATGTATGTATGTAAAAACCTGGCAGGCTCTCCCTGTCCTCCCCTTATCCCCAGTTCCCCACTCCTCCCCAGTCTCCCGCCCTTTCCCCTCCTTCCCCTAGTCAGTCGATTTCAACATAAATCGTGAAGAGCGAATGTCGATGCTCAATGGTGCATCGTGAATTGAATAACACAGGAGTCCCGGAATAACAAAAGAGCGAAAGCGATAGCTGCCGCGTACCCAGAGCCCACGTTACTTTTGGCCTGCCTTCGATCACGTCAAGCATGCGCAGTAACGTAGTTTAACAATGTTCGAGGGAGTGAGTGACACATTGGCATATATGACTCCTCACAATAACTCATGGATTTGCAATCCACGAGTTTAAAATGGAATTGATATTGATTGGCTTGTTAAGTGATAAACATCCTATAGTTTAAGGTGACCGTAGCCTCCTCCGCAGGCAACTGTTCGCTTTTTCGCTTTGGGCCTCCTGTGTTTTAGGCACGTAGTGGCCTGGACGCCAGGCGAGAAAAGGCGAGAGTTGCTTGCCAAATATCGACAACTTCTTGTCAGATCGCGCAGGTCGGTTCGCGCATCTTTTAAGATTTAAAAAAATCTTCCTAAGCAGGGGAGGGGCGTTAAGAATTCGTAGCCTCAAAGATGTCTACGGGGTACAGTGTTAGAATTTTCTCACTGTGTATGATCTCTTATAAACTAAATTGCCTGTATTCCTACTTTCGCGGCACAAAAATTATTACCGTTACAATGATGTAAATGGTCACGAAAATTAATAGCAAATTCTTAGCTTTCAAAGCTGCTTTGAAGCCAGTATTAAAACTGATTGCGCCCGGTATCCGTGGAAGTCCGTGAGTTCGATGCATGGAAATGGAGTATCTACTATGATCTACTACATATGTCGATTAACAGCCAGATAGTTCCTCAGGTTCTATTAGAAAGTTTGGAAACTTCAAAATGTTTCCCAGTATACTTCACAATCATTCCAAACTGACGAAGTTCAACAGCAACAACAACAACTCGAAGATATTGATCTTACAACGGGAGAGGGTTGATTCCAGTACAAGGACTTTAGACCGTTGCATTAATAAATGATTGTGTTGGGAATAAATAAAATCAAACATATCTTGACAGACTTGAATAAAGGTGGAGGGAAATCGTTAGCCAAATATAAGCTTCCTGCTGTGTTAGCATCAAGGTCAACCGTCGTTAATCATTTGTCCGATAAAATTACTGCCTTTCAGATCAGCCGGCGCTACTCAGAGTTTACCGCCGGATATATATCGTAGGGAATACAAAATTTATTAAGGAAATACATTTCTTCAAACATATTCTTGACCTCAGAAGTGATCGAACATATAACTGAGCAGTTTACATCAGTGAGTTTATGCCTGAGCGGCAGACTGTCGAATACCCTGCTTGGCAGAGGATTCGTTATTTTCCCCCTCTAACGGAAAATAACGAAACCTCTGCCAAGCAGGGTATGAATTCTTTCAGTATTTGAATTTTTTCCGCTTTCGAAAGGACTATTCGCTAGAACATATTTGAGTCTCTGAAATGAATCAACTACTGAGCCACTGGGAGAAAGGATTTTGGTAACACAATGAGCCCCCTAGGGGACCCGGGGTACATCTGCATGTCCTCGAGGTACCACTGCATGACCCTGCATGTCCGAACCCTTCGATATTTGGCAGGCAACCCCTTCTTCTTTTTTCCCTCCTCCTTTTCGTCCCCAGTCTTTTTTCTTCTCAAAATTTCACACAGGAAGCCCAAAAGGTTGCCTGCGGAGGAGGCTAAGGTGACCGCTCGAAGTAGATTTTTTCAGACCGCACCGCACCTTTGCATTGGGCGCAATGGACAACTTAATGCGCACCAATGGACTTGGTTTCTACACTAAATACGAGCATAAGATTGAAGTTTTTTATGGTGTTATAATTAAATCGATCAACGTTTATAAAATAGCGAAAATCGAACATCGTCAAAAATGGTTGTCCTGTAAAGGCTGGTTCACACTAGCGTCGGAATCAGAATCGGAATCGTAAGAAAACAACAAAGAATTTAGGGATTAGAATACAAAAGAAAGGTGTTTTTCTTTGTTCCTTCCTTTGTCTTTGATTATGCTTATGCTTGGTCTTATGCTTCTTGCGATGCTTATGTCGATGTCTTATGTCACACGCTTGACTTAACTCTTTTGTCTTTTCCTTTGTTTTCTGCTTCCGATTCCGAATCCGACGCTAGTGTGAACCAGCCTTAATATCTCGCAAAATTGATGAGCTTCAGACAAGCGGTAAACTGCATAAAAAAAATCATACAGATGCACAACATTTCAAAGTGATTTTAGGAGATGAATTTTAATCTGTTTGATTTTCTTTAAATCACAAAAGTTTCCCCACATGCATGCTGTATTTCTATTCTTGGACATAACGACAGCCGGTAAAAAATATTCGAAGTACGCAAAAAACACCACGAGAACACTGTGGAAATATTGCTAAAATATACACTTACCTTACTTGAAAAAGCCGGCTTTCAACTCTTCATCGATGTCAAGATATATATTTTTCTTTCCATGTCTCTTGTGAGGCATTTTCTCCGCAACTTGTACATCAGAAGTTGTTTTTGAAAATCTCAAAAACGCAGGATTATTTTTGCTTGGCGTTTAAGTAGGGCATTACTTGTTCTATACACAGCAATATTGCAGCAGCTCATTCAAATACAAGCACTAAAACGACCCGAAACTTAAACCTGATGTTGACCCAAACGCCAGCTCAAAACTTGCATTGAGACAACCATTCGACTCGCTAATTAACAAATTGTTCACAGCACGTGCAAGTGCGTAGCATAGAGTTCCACGCTACATGCATCAGGGACCGGAAATAAAGAATTCGCTTTAGAAAAACTTTCACTTCTAATATTTGTATATTTTTAGGTTGGGGAGGCATGATTTTTTTTTAAAAAGTACAAGCATAATATTTGGGAAATAATATCAACTTATTAGCAGTAAACATAAACATCACCAAATAAACAAAAGAAAAGAATTTAGTCTTATTTCCGGTAGAACATAAGTAATCGCCCTACTAAAACGCCAAGCAAAAATAATCCTGCGTCTTTGAGATTTTCAAAAACAACTTCTGATATACAAGTTGCGGAGAAAATGTCTCACAAGAGACATGGAATGAAAGAATATATATCTTGACATCGATGAAGAGTTGAAAGCGGCTTTTTCACGTAAGGTAAGTGTATTGACCGATTCGAAATATGGCGGCAAATTTGAATAACTATTGTTCTGGACTGACTAGCCTCGTGTTCACGTGGAAACACAAAAGCGTTTTCACATGAATGAGAGGCTAGTCAGTATATATTTTAGCAATATATATTTCCACAGTGTTCTCGTGGTGTTTTTTGCGTACTTCGAATATGTTTTACCGGCTGTCGTTATGTCCAAGAATAGAATTACAGCATGCATGTGTGGAAACTTTTGTGATTTAAAGAAAATCAAACAGATTAAAATTCATCTCCTAAAATCACTTTGAAATGTTGTGCATCTGTATGATTTTTTCTGTGCAGTTTACCGCTTGTCTGAAGCTCATCAATTTTGCGAGATATTAGAGGACAACCATTTTTGACGATGTTCGATTTTCGCTATTTTATAAACGTTGATCGATTTAATTATAACACCATAAAAAAACTTCAATCTTATGCTCATATTTGGTGTAGAAACCAAGTCCATTGGTGCGCATTAAGTTGTCCATTGCGCCAAATGCCACCGCCAAATGTGCGGTGCGGTCTGAAAAAAACTACTCCGAGTCACCTTAATCACAATGATTTTCTTGGCAGTAAATAAAGTGAAGTCAGGTTTTGTTTTTTTTTTTGTCGAAAATTCTTTTTAACCTTTTCTAGTGGCATGTTCTCCCAGCCTCCCGCGTGGTTTATTTTGCAAAGAAACCACGGAAAACTGTCGCTTATTGCATAAATAAATCCGTTAGTAATTTTGAAATACTAAAATGTGTGCTTATAGGAACTGGTCAGTAATAACTGGTGAGTGAGGGCCGCATGCTATGTTTGCAAGGAGGGCTAGGAATTTTTGAACGTGATTTTGGGGAGGGTCATAGCCTTTTGGAGCCAAATTTGGGAAGGGACATAATTTTACAAACTCACACAAGTATACATTTCATTACTGACCAGTCCCTTAAAATGTTTAGGTGCACGGTTTCCAGTCATTTCCAAAGGCTAATGGTTCGGGAGAGAAAAATGCTGATCAGCTGCGTTTGTTAAGAGTTCGGATATTTTTTTCCAAGCACAATTTAAACTTAAATCGTTTGCTCAACTAGTGCTATGTGCACCTTTATAAATTTTTCAAACAAACTTCTGACTCATCACATGAAACAAATGCCTTTTCTAAGTAAAGAAATTTGATTATGTCTATTTGAAAACAGGAATAAAGGCAATCATGCATATCTGTACCTCACTCTATCACATACTCGTGATCACCTGCTCAGTAAACATGTTGATGATCGAATTTGGCCATTCAAGGGAAAGACAACAATCCTCAGAAAAGACTACGCACTTTTACGTGTGATTTTAGTCATAGATGTTTCCCTCTTATTATTCTATTGAGTTATTTAACACTTATTTACTGCGACCGAGGGAAACAGTATGTTCAGTTGTGTTGCCGAGGAACCACTAAACATACTGCTTTCGCGAAGTTCCAGTAAATATGTGTTTTGTTATATACCAACAAAAAGCAAAATGTCGCCACAATAAATGTTTTTCTTCTTCAAAATTCACCTCAAAACTTGTCAACAAACTGACCTTTTTCGGCACAATTTTTTTTGGAGAATTGCGGTTGCAACTTGAATGGTGGCATTACTGCTTGATAATCAATCTTTTTCTCGGAATTATTTCTGTCCTTCGTCTGAATAGTTTGAAAATAAGCACGAGTTTTGCCTCATGTCCGAATGAATGAATTTGCAAACGCACGCTGCCAAAAACCCACCTTAAAAGCTCAATCAACTTTCGGTTTTGTTATTACCGGTCCACAACGGCATATTGTTGCCCGTTGCCCAGGGAAACGTACATCAAAACTTGTTCACGTTCACGTTATACCCTCTCGCCCAATCAAAACACGAGAAAAATGAACTTTGACAGTTGGTATAACAATATTATTTATTTTTAACTGGTAATGTAATTCCGATGGCGTATCAAGCTTTCGGTTGTCATTGGGACTCCAAAAATGACCTTATTTGGAGATCTTTTGTTCGCGGAGTAGACTGAATAGAATAGAATAGAACTTTATTAAACGAAATTACATTGCAGCTACCAAGAAACCTCTTGGCAGCTGAATTGCGTAATTATATATGTTGCAAAAATATATACAATTAAATATTCATAATAATGATGATAATAATAGGTAAGACAGATATACATATATATAATGGAAGGATTGGATGTTCAAATAATGTATAAAATGATGTTCATAGTGATCTTACTTCAGATCGTATTTACCACAGCTTGCTATTATATATGAGTTTTTGTATCTATTGGTCTTAAAGACCGGAATAGCGAATTTCCTCTTTTTGCGTAAATTAAATCTATTTCTAGTGTTCAGAGGTAACAAGTTATAAAGTTTATCTGATTCGTCTGCAATGATCTTTTCAAAAAAATTCTTGCTGTGCAGTTCTCTTGTGGCACAAAGTGTGTCCAGTCCTGAGAGGTACAGTGCAACGCTGTAGGGCACATCATAGCCGTATATAATCTTCAGAGCCCGCTTCTGGATTCTCTCTAGAGAAGAGCTTAAATAATCAGGTAAACTATAATGGAATACCTGGCAGGCGTATAAAAGAACGGACCTGATACATGCTGTATAAAACTTGACTAAGTCTGTAGAACCAACCTTTGATCGTTTGAGCTGACGGAGAAAGTAAAGTCTTTTGGCGGCTTTTTTTACAATCTCTGATATATGTGAGTTCCACTTTAGATCTTTTTGCAAAGTTACACCTAGTATTTTCACGGAATCCACTGGTAATATTTCCGTTTCGTTGACAGTTACGTTCTCTCTTTCTGTTGGAGTAAGTGAAAAAGAGATCCTCAGCTCTTTACATTTCTTTGGGTGGATAGTAAACTTGTTGGATGAGGACCAAGTGGAGATTTCATCTAAACATGATTGGGCATTACTGGTTGAACTTTTACCGACGACCTCATAGAGAGTAGTATCATCTACGTACTTGAAAACGCCATTAGCTGATGGAACATGTAAGTCATTTATCATTACTATGAATAACCAGGGACCCAATTTCGTCCCTTGGGGCACTCCCGCTGGAACTTGCTTCCATTCCGATTGGCAATCGTTGGCCAATTTCACTCTTTGTTTTCTTTCTTTCAAAAAGTCGCCTACCCAGTTGATGACAAAAGGGTTGATGTCAAAGCTTTGTAATTTGGCCATTAGTAATGTGTGATCGATGAGGTCGAAGGCTTTCTTGAAATCAAGTATAAATGCGCGTACGCCATTGCTTTGACCGTCCGTACATTGAGACCAATTATGGACCATGTTTATAAGAGCATGTGTTGTTGACGATTTAGGTATACAACCAAATTGGTCTGGATTAAGGTGGTGAAGTACTGCAGGTTTTACATGGTATTGTACGATGAGATCCTCAGCAACTTTAGACAGTGTTGGGGTGCACGTGAGTGAGATTGGTCTAAGATCAGTATTAATGTCCTTGACTTTGGTTACCTTTGGAAGAGGGGTTACATCTGCGCACTTCCAGATAGCGGGTAAAGTCCCATTAGATAAAGAAGAGTTGATGATGTCACATAGCGGTTGTGCTAATTCATATGAAAATCCCTTAAGTACCCAGTTAGGTATGTTGTCAGGTCCTCCAGCTTTACTAACGATCACAGAGCTGAGGACCTTTTCCACGATATCAACGGTAAATGCTGGGGCTGAAAATCCATCTGTTTTTACGTAGAAATCAGAATGCAGAGGTTGAAAGATTTGCTGAGGCTCTAAAAAAGCATCGTTTATGTTGTTAGCAAGTGATTGCATGCTATCTTTAGATGGTGAGTTGTCAGATAGAAGTTTGGTAACTAGATCAGATGTTGATTTCTTCATACCACAGAGTCGTCTGCATTCCGACCACCATTTCTTGGTATCTGTTTGGTTTAGATGATTAACTTTGGCCTGATAGTAATTGGCTTTGCATTTTTTGCGCTCTTTATTAACCTTGTTTCTGTAATATCTAAACAGAGTCTCGTTGTTATTCGTGAAGGCTTTTTGACGCAATATAATGAGGTGTTTAAGCTTAGCAGTTATCCAAGGTGCATCGTTGTGATGCAATTTGACTTTCTTTGTGGGACAAATGGAGTCGAGACCAATTTGTACTATGTTGGAGAAACAAGAGTATTTGTCTTGTGTATTTTGGAGGGTTTCCAGGCTTGACCAATCTACTGTAGAGAGGTATCGACC
Organism: Telmatactis stephensoni; assembly: GCA_029948255.1. Classification (NCBI taxonomy): domain Eukaryota; kingdom Metazoa; phylum Cnidaria; class Anthozoa; order Actiniaria; family Isophelliidae; genus Telmatactis; species Telmatactis stephensoni. The sequence continues at coordinate 61,188 of JALIZF010000695.1, forward strand.
AAGGGCTTGTTTAGAACTGGGTTTGGTGACTCTGACTGTTACAGATTTGTTAGTCGGCTTGTCTTTAGATCGTTGTTTAGGACCCATTGTTACTGTACAATGGTCTGATAGACCAAAAGGAGGACGTTTTTCAGGCGTGGTGTAGTAATCATCCATATTTGTTAAAATAAGATCTAACGTGCGTTCTCCTCTTGTTGGGAAGTTTACAACCTGATGAAGATAGAATTGATCACGCAGTTGTTCTATATTAGCTCTTACTATTAAAGTCCCCGGCTATCAAAAGGCCAACATTAGGATGTAAACATTCGATGTTTGAGAGGGTGTCCAATAAGTATTCGACGAGGATCCCGTCGTTTGCAGAGGGTGGGTGGTAAATAACTCCTATAATTAGGTGGTTGTAGACGAGTAGATTGGACAGTGTTTTTAACATAGATACATACACCTCCATGCTGCAAATTGGTTCTGTCTTTTCGATAAAGGTCATAACTGTTAATATCAACTACAGAGTCATTGATAGTATCTTTTAGCCAGGTTTCAGTAATACACATCAGATCTAGTTTTTCTTGAGACAGGAAGACCTTCAGTTCGTCGATTTTAGGAGCGAGACTCATGACATTAGAAAGACCAATAGATGGGACAAAATGATGTCTGGAAGAGTTATGTATTCTTGTTGGATATATTATTTCTGTAGCTGTAGACTGGTTTGAATGAGGAAAAATGCCGTTGATCCCTGTTGAATTGTCTTGAATACTTGGTGGATTAACGTTGTTATTTTGATGAACTCCCAGGGGCGAACTAACCAGAGCACCATTGTTTCCTGAAGTGTTGACTTGAATATTTAATGCGTTGGCTTGATTTGCAGTATTTTTCAGTATATTTTCCTTGTAGATAGAATCATTATGTGTTGAAAGGTGTCTAAGGTGGTTTCCTCCACGTTGCCCTCTCCTTGGTGAATGAATATTGAGGAACTGAAATCTTTGCCAGATGTTCTGGGGCACAAGAGGACGCAGTCCATTGTTCCATAAAGACCATGAATTACGTATTGCAAACAGAGATTGCCTTGAATAAAACAGCATAACTTGATATATAATAGTGTAACTAAGTTGACTTCGTATAAAATTTGAAAAAAAACCCGAAGTAAAACGAGAGAAATATATAAAATATAGAGTACAATAGAATTCATCAATAGAAAATATAGAGTACAATAGAGTTAATCACCGTGACACATCAGCCGAGTATGCAAATGAGCTGTTGAGTTTTCCGAATGAGTAATCCGAATAAGTG